>CANNZV010001943.1:0-121619 GCA_947561585.1 Caprella mutica
GTGATGATATACCATCGGAAAAAAAAGAGTCACTGTGATGATGTACTATCAGAGAAAAGAGTCACTGTGATGATGTACTATCAGAGAAAAGAGTCACTGTGATGATGTACTATCAGAGAAAAGAGTCACTGTGATGATGTACTGTCAGAGAAAAGAGTCACTGTGATGATGTACTATCAGAGAATAAAGTCACTGAGAAGATGTACTATCAGAGTTAACAGTATAAATTATTAGTTTTTAAATTGTTTAGTAAATGTACTTGGTACTTTATTGTACTCTTAAAAGTACTTGGTACTTGTACTTTGAAAGTACTTTTTTATTTGAGTACTTGGGCAACTACTTCAAGTACATTGATTTACGAGTACATGTACTTGGTACTTAAGTACTTTCGATGTACTTTTCGCCCATCTCTGCATATGTGATAAGAAAAAGAACAGTCAATGTGATGAGAAAAAGAACAGTCAATGTGATGAGAAAAAGAACAGTCCATGTGATGAGAAAAAGAACAGTAATTATATGTGATGAGAAAAAGAACAATGAATGGGATGAGAAAAAACAGTAAATGTGATGAGAAAAAGAACAGTTAATGTGATGAAAAAAGAACGGTAAATGTGATGAGAAAAAGAACAGTAAATGTGATGAGAAAAGGAATAGTAAATTTGATGAGGAAAAAAACAGTAAATGTGATGAGAAAAAGAACAGTTAATGTGATTAGAAAAAGAACAGTTATTCTGTGATGAGAAAAACCAGTATAAATATGATGAGAAAAAAGTAAATGTGATGAGAAAAAGAACGGTAGGTAGGTACATGTGATGAGAAAAATAACAATAAATGTGATGTGAGGACACAATTAGGATCAAGAGGACACACTTAGGATCAAGAGGACACACTTAATTAGGATCAAGAGGACACAATTAGGATCAAGAGGACACACTTAGGATCAAGAAGACACACTTAGGATCAAAAGGACACACTTAGGATCAAATGGACACGCAAATAGCAACAAGTAGCGCATAAGAATAGAGGACACACTGAGAAAAAATTGCGAGTCAACCTGACTCATCGCTAATTGAGTCAAGGCTGGCAAAACTCTAAATATGAGTCTTGTTTCTTGATTGAATCTACCTTAGTCTATCTGACTATGAATCAGGAGTCAATATGACTCTGGTTTTTAGTAAGGTATTAGGATGATTCAAATTGACTCACATTTTTGAGCCGGTTGTGGGACAAACTGGAAACTCAAATTTTGAGTCGAGTTGACTCGTATTTTTTTCTCAGTGCATACACAGAAACAAGAAGACTCTTGAGAACAATAAAACACATTTGGTTATGTTACAAATATATGGAAAGTAGTAGTATTCTAGAGAATTAATGTAATCAGCGATAGCTGTAGTTTGTAACAAAAACATCTAATTTTTGTCTCATATTTTAATATCTAATAGATTGTTAATTAATATTAATAAATTATAGAATAGATAGCTAAAATAGAAAGACGGTATCCAACATACAACCATTGGTCATAAAATTCATTGTCAGGTCCAGGTTTTTCACCCTTCTCCTGATGATGAATAGAAATCTTTCTATTCGAAAGCTTGAAACTAAAAAAATCCCTTCAACGCTGTGAATAACCTCTGATAATATGGATTTCCCGTTGAATATGAATCTTTTCTGTCAACTTTAATCTATGTTGTTTGCCAAACCATTCGGATTTTAGCTTCTCTTACTGTGAGGTTGTCCTAAATTGCTTTTCTCTTAGTGCTTTTCCTTAGGGTAGGACTATTTACCGAATTATACCGAATGGTACCGAATCGCAGCTAAAGGTAACGAATGGCACATGATGGTAACGAATGGCACCGAATGGTATACCGAATGTCATCATATGGTGCACCGAATGACAAACCAAATGTTATACCGAATTTTATACCCAGAGGTGGGCAGCGCTACTTTCAAAAGCAGTGGCGCTGCCGCTGCCACTACATGCATGCTGAATAATGTACCGGCTACCGCTACCGCTACATTTTCAGAAAAATAGCGGCGCTATCGCTACAGCAAGTTTTCAGAAAAATAGCGGCGCTGCCGCTACAGCAAATTCGCCGTTAGGAAAATTCCCGTGAAGAAGAAATTATAGGGGACATAACTATTCCAAGACCTATATTAGTATTGATAAGAAATATTGAACCAATTTGTTAAATAACATATACGACTGAAAATTTTAGATAATTTTAGAATTTTTTATAAGAATTTAAAATTGTAAATATTAATTGTAGGTGATTTTATATTGTATATCTGATAAAACTATGACGTCTAAAATTTATGTTAATTGATCATATATGCAATGTATATTCTAATCATTACTCTTCTAATTTTGTGTCACGAGGGGTCGCTGTTTAATATTTGTAGTGTTTTGATTGGTTGACTAAATAAATAGTCGAAGCTATTTTCTTTGTTAAAAAAAATATTCAGTAAAAATGAATAAGATCACTAGTGAGTGATAGTCAGCTGTGTTTTGGCTAATCCTAGTCAGTTTGCATCACTTCCTCTTAAAAGTGTTTGTGTTCCTGTGTGTTTAATATTGTGAATTTAAGATAAAGCTTTTCTAATTATTGTAATATTCTGAGTTATTGATGGTTTCATGCCTACCTAATTATTGATCGTTTTGATTTATTCGATATTACATTGTACGGTTAACCTCTTGAACACAAATATTTCAAGGTAGTACACTGTGTAGAATGCTACATTTAAAATACCTCTCTTGCGAGTGTATGCAATCTCTCTAAACCCAAATTTCATTCTTTTCTATTTTAGAATCCATAAAAATACTCGTTGCTGCGATTCTACCGTAATATGAGGATATATTAATATTTATATTATTCATATATTGTTATTAACATATATAGAAAGAAATATAATCAGGCGGGGCAAGAAATGAAATATTTCATAAACATCTATCTATTTCAAAAAAAAAAAAACAATAGAATGTCAAAACAAACAAATCAAAAGATGCGGAATTGTTGTGCTATTTTAGTGCATTAAACATTTTTTTGAAGCACTTGATACATTTTCTACAGAAGTAAAAAATGGAGGTTCCTTTTTTACCCCCAAAATTTGAAAAAAATTGCATGGAGCTAATAATGAAATTTCATTTTATGCCCCAGGGGCCAAAATTGAATTTTCTTATTACCCCACACATTGTAAATAATAATTTCATTTTTTTGAATATCTTTTTTGAGACTGAATTGCACTACAATTACAATTCATTGAGACACTACAACTTTACAATTCATAAAGGACATCATACACTGTTCTATGTGGTGGTGCAGATATCCAAGTACTATATCCAGGTTGTGTATTCTGTTTTATAGGTGGGAATGAAGGAGGAGTAGGATTTGATGTTAGAAAAGAAGTTAGGTGTTGAAGTTGGTGACCCGATTTCTACAGTTAAGTCAAGTTGCGTGTCATTCTCCAATTGGTTATCTAATATCTAATATCATTGTTGTAATTTTCAGATTTTCCGCTATTCACCCATTTTCTGTTTTGACATCAGCCAGTTTTGACATCAGTTGATAGGCATTGTTTCCACACATGACACAGTATGTTAACAAATCCTGCTTTCTGGTAAGCTCTCATGCAGCTGTTTTGTGCTCGAAGTCTCCTACTCAGATTCTTACTTCTTTGTAAGTGGAGAAAAACATGCAACATCTAGGGGTTGAAGCAAGTCTGTACAGTGAGGAGGCAGTTCCAGAATGTTAATATCTTCTTAAGATGGCTAGCTCCATCGTCTTCATAGAGGTGTTAATGAGATGACCATTCAAAATCAGTTGCAGTGAATTTCAATAACAGTTATATTTTCTCTGTTACACCATGGGAAGCTTAACTGTTTTTGAGCCTTTTATGCCTATTGTCTTTTTTTTTGAATGATCAGTTGGACGATCTTCACCAACTAGGTTTTTTATCATTTCTTCTAATTTGTCAAAATATTCAAAGCTAATAAAAGGATCAGCAGTAACAGCTTTTCTAGCTAGCAGCAGTTGTCCTACTTTATTAAATGCCTAGTTGCTTAGTTTCAAACAATTGTATCATTCAAAGACAACATACCTGACTGTAGTGTATACGCAAACGATCATTCTTTCAATTTTCTTAAATATGGTCAGGAATATTTGTTCCAGCACTTGTGATAAAATGACACTTCTTTCCTTGCAAATATAGAGATATACACCATGCTCTATGTATGATTGCTTACATATATGTAGTATCATAGTTTGTATGTCTGTCATTGAAAAATAATCTGTCCACTTTTAGCAAGCATTCACCTTTTCCATTCTCCTTGGTTTCATTCTTCTTTGTTGCTGTAGCTTATTCCAGAGTAATTCCACATTCATGCCATACTTCTCAGCAGCATGTTTTATCTTAGCACCATCATTTATATCTTGAAGAGCTACTACAATAGTAGATTCATTCCATGTCTTTATATATATTTTGTAAACCATTACTAAATATTCATATTTAAGTACCTACTTAAATCTACATGTACACCTAGAAAAAAAAATAGATATCATTGCCAAAAAGTATAGTTCCCAGAGCAGTTTCCACATTCAGCTCAAAGAACTAAGTACATATATACGCATTACTATAAATTGTGGGGCAAAAAATAAATTCATTTTTTACCCTCATGGGGCATAAAATGACATATTCTTTGTTCATAATTCACCCCATTTGCGTTCAAAAAGTGCCCCATCTTTGAGCACCTCATAGGAATAGCTCAGTAGTTGAGTTACATCCCAAAGTTCATTTTTCATCCCACTTTGGACCTTCAAAAAGAAAATTCAACTTCAGAGCACATGTTTTGTGAAGTTTGAAAAATGTTTTCCGAAACTTGTTTTGGTAAACCTATACATTAAGCTATGTCAAATTCTTATTTATTGGTAGATTTTTTTTCATTCACATATACAAATAAGCCTGATAAGAGTAGCTTCAAAATGAGACATAGAATGTTTAAATAATTGATTGTAATTTGTGTGAGTTATGGTAGATTCACTTTTTACCCCACAAATAGAGGTTTCATCTCTTGCCCCGCTTGACTATATATTTAGTTTTATTATTATTTAATTTTTAAATATTTCTCACCGCGAATCTTCCTAACGGCAAATTTTCCTAACGGCGAATTTTCCAACGGCGAAAAATCCAGTGGCGAAAATTCCTACGGTGAAATCTCCGGTCACCATCCTAAAATTGATCCATTGAAGAAGATAATCTGCAAGGATAAGAGGAAATACGAAGTAGCTACGAGACAGGCGCGTATACAAGGGGGGGGGGCATTTGGGGCAGATGCCCCCCCCTTGAGGTCTGAACTTTTTAAAAATAAATCTACGGATTAATAAAAATATATGGATTAATCCTCTAAATAGAAGAAATGTCAATTATTTGATTATTTTTAATTGCTTTTGACATGCTTGAACACTGTATTCTATCAAAATCGTCATTTTTAAATTTCGAAATGGGAGAAATTAAATTGCTTCAAGTCGTATTATGTATAAGGGGCACCTCAGGAGATGTGCCTCATATGATATAAGACAATAAATGTTTAATAATAAAAAAAATCCTTTCTTTTCCTTCAAAGTGATGCATCTATAATGGTATTTGACTTATTTTTAAGTGTTTCTAATTCGCAATTAAAAAATTACGTTATCTGATGAAACAGTACCTATAGTTTTGATTATTTTTGCTGCAGCCAATGATTGTGATTAATAGTGTGATTAAGTTAATAACTATCAGTCTATTACACTAGATATACAACTTATGGACTATACAATACATCCACTGACACACTGTGTTCCATCAGAAACGACATTTTTAAATTGCGAATTAGAAGCACTTCTAATGCATCAACTGTCATCATAGATACACCACGTTGATGGAAAAGAAAGTATTATTATTAAAAATTTATTGACCTATGTATATGGCTATATCATATGTACCACATCTCCTGTGACCCTACAGAAGTTGATGAAAACATTCTTTCAAATTTCTTAGTGGTCTCCGGGTTATACCTTTCAGCGAAACTTTAAACACTTTGTATAAGAGACACAATGGAATATTCTTTTTCATATATAAACTCGAGTTTGTGCAGCAGCCAAAAAGTGAAAATCCAAAGGGTTGTGATATTGAATGTGTGCTGGACAGGAATTTTCCGTTCATTTGCTAATGAATCGATCTCTAACCTTTTCAATGAGAAATTATAGAAATGCCTTTGTTCAATGTGGTGGAGCACCATCTTGCATCCACCAAAGTGAAGAACGAGATGCAGAATGGTGCAGTATGGGCCAAATAAGGGGTGCTATAGTTTGGTATGCTATCTGTGAGGTTAATGTGATCTGATAATGCATTAGTATTTTTATTTTAATAACTATGATAATTTTTCTTTTTAAGTAACTGTGATACAAAACAAACAATATAGACGAGATGATATTGTCACAAAGCATTAATAGTAAAAAAAACATATATTAATCGCCAATTTTACATTATATTCATATAAGATTAGTAGGATGTATATAATATAATGATATTTTCTTGAAGTATTTCCATAATAAGGCTTTGCATATGTAAATGGTATATAATTATTTAATGAAATAAAATACTATATATATTTGGTATCTCGTACACCTGTTTGTATCTTTTATATTTGCTAATAAATTCTAAATAGATCGCATGCCAAACCAGTAAATGATGATCAGATCGCATAGCAAACTAGCACCAAATAATGTCCTGTAGCAATCTGAGATATGAAACACCATTAACCGATGACAAGTTGCCATCATCATCATGGAATGCATGAAAGATTATATCAATTCATTTAATAATGGCAACAAAGATATTACCTTAGCATCATACCTATCATTTATTCCGTTGATATTTCAGAGATTTTCATTAGTGTACCTGACGATCCTCCACAACGGAGTTATGGTTGGTGAAATCTGCTGAGAAACTAGAGGTTCTGGGGGGTTCTTCATAGAAACTCTTCACCTCCTGTATCACTGTTTCTGTTCTTTTTTGTTTTGTTATCATTTGCTTTTATTGTGAATAGAACCAGTTTCATTGAATAGACCTCGAACTCTTGTGAACTTTTTCAGGTGGTAAGATTTAGCCGCCCTTCCACTTGTCATGGAGTGAAGCATGAATTTTCGACATACTGTTGAAGAAGAAGGTGTTTTGGCAAACTACAGAGTACAGGACGATGCATATCTTCTCAAATTCAGAAACATTTTTAAGGTTTAAGAAAAATGCTAATATTAATAGGATAAAATCCATTCTTTATACTTTATGAACATAATGACGTCCTCTCATTTCGCAAATTAAAAAATGACGCTTCTGACGGTACACGCTGTAAGCATGTTCAAAGCAATTAAAATAATCAAATAACTGACAAGTCTGAAGAATTATCCCTAGATTTTTTTCAGAAACGTTAAATTTTTGAAAAGTGGCATTTGGGACCGAATCCTAGATACGCCCCTGCTACGTGACATAACTTGTGCTTGATCAAAAGAGAACCCATTGTGTAACCCAAAAGAGAAACCTGTCATACAGTTTTTAAGAGTGTCGGCGTGGAAATCTTCTCAAAAGCCACCCACTGTAGAATACTGAAAAGTACATTATCTCCTCTTATGTTTCACCTGTTACCAGGCTTTTTTCGAAGGACACACACAAGGTTACTATGGGCATGGAAGTATCTTAAGACTGATTACCAAACAGTACTCCTGATAGAAAAAACGCTAGCCACTTTCGACGGTCCTGACAGATGGATCCCTCATGGTTCACCACATCGCCAACGAATTCGACTTCACGTTGGGAGTGAAGATGTGATAATTTGGGCTGAGACGCTTGGAAATGAACTGTTCTGATCTTCCGGGATTCCAGATGATTGTAAACAAATTCTGCTAATTATATTAACTTTTTTTTTAACATTGGCTGAAAGGGAAACCTGATGCGTTAAAAAAACTGTCTTTTTCAAACATGACAAGGTGACAACTCTTCTTCTCAGTCTGTTATGGCAACTGTGAATTTCCTGAGAAGTAGAAAGTTCGTTAATGAAAAGTTGATGGTATGGCCAATGGCTCTCCAGATTTAAACCCAATTGAAAATCTTCTGTCGATCCTGAAGCAGAATGTGAATGTGGAAGGACGTCAGTTCCCGTCGAAAGATGACCTCTGGATTGAAACTGAAGACTCTTATAAGAAGATAAGGTCTGATACAATTCAGAAATTGACAGATTTGTTGGATAAGCGGGTTTTGAAAGTGGTGAAGAAGAGGGTTATCTAACCGAATATTAACTTTAAATTGTCAGTTATAAGCTACCCATGAAAATGAGTAACTTTTATTAAAATGCTGTAACATCCGAAATGATATTTAAATTGTTTTCAATTTTTTCTAAAAGTTACTCGCTATGAAGATGAACATTTCCTAAAATTTTCAAGGCAAACTATCAAGTTAAACACATTTAATTGCAAAAACCACAAAAACGTGAGACGTTGTGTGTTGATCATATTAGGCAGTTTAGTCTCAATATCAAATATTCACATTACGTAGCATTATTTTATGATCGGTTGGTCGTACTGTGAATCATTGTTTGTATATCAGTTGGTCGAACCTCGCAGATTTGTCTGAATATATCGTACACCGACAATTAGGCCCAGAACAATTTCGCACCTTGCTCAGGACAATTGAGCCCCACGACAATTGGGCTCCAAGACAATTGGGCCCACCGCCCACGACAATTGAGCCCTAAAACAATTATGCCCAAAATATTGGACAGGAGACAATAAAGAAGTGTTACTTTGTTATTACTAGGGAAGTGACAATATTATCTTTTTTCTGTAAAAATATGTGTATATTTTTCAATTGGATTTATATACTAGAAAATGTATATATTAACAAGCCCCTTAAATCACATTTAGAGGATAATTTCATGTTTCAATGTAATGAAAATCTTTGAAGTATTTAAAGGGGCAGTTCAGTCAATTTTTGTTTTCATAATATTAATGTTGAACGATCACTTAGTAAGAATAAAGCATTCTTGTAGAATTAAACGGTTGAAAAAAATATAATAAGTGATATATATCATATTTTATAAATTCGATTTAGTTCCTGCGTCCTCCTACAGATGACGCCACCACTCTGTAATATTTGTTTACATTTTACAGCTGATAACATGTGAACATTTTTTCTATCAACAGTATTAACAGGTAATTTATGAAGAGATGGTTTTCTTTTCAAAACTAAATCTAATTGACTCGAAGAACAGTTTTCAATTTCACAAATTCTATTCACCATTTTCATAAGTTAATAACAGATTCAAGTCTGGCACTGGTTATCATTTTGTTTACGTACTACAATGATTAGTTACGAGGTCCACCGCAGTCCACAAATGGCGCCACTAATTTACAATATACTTTTTATATAAACATTTCTAAAATCAACGAATATCCTAATGTTACATAAATAAATATACTAAATCGATTTAGGACCAATTTGGCGATAGTTTGATTTTGACTGAACTGCCCCTTTAAATAAGTCGTATTATTTTGAATCATGTCATATGGATTCAATGTGTACTGCCTGACAGAGACAAATATTTAGTAAGCAAATGGGTAAAAATTGTAAAGGTTATACATTACATTGAACAGTTGTAGGGATAAAATAAGATTATGAGAATACATTTTGTAATATTAATTTATATAACTCTTCAATATCGAACACCGAACAGGCTTACAAAAAATCACATTAACTTTAATTAACTATTATGTTCCAATAATTTCAACATGTCTAAAATTCCTACACTCTTATTTTCTTTTGTTTCTTCATCTTAATGGCTACATTCTTATTTTCTATTGGCTACATCCTAATTCATTCACTGCACAGGAGTTCACTATACAGTTCACCCCCCCCCCCCCAAAAAAAAAAAAAAAAAAAAAAAAAAAAAAACCCAACTTTAAATTGGTATATTTCAACAACTACTGAAGATACAGTTTTACTTTAAGTATTATTTTGTTTGTTGAGCTTTTTTCCATCTATAGATGAATTCTCATAAACATTTATTGATTTTCATGAATGTTTTAAAGCTTATATTGATGGGTGGTGAAAATGGCTTTGCGCAAATGGTAAGAAAACGGATAATGAAGTAAGTTCAAACTTAAAATATATCTTTATTAGATAATAGATAACAACTCTTTAAATAAAATAAATTTATTTCCAGGTTTTAACAGCTTTCAAATAAATATTCTTTTTACAAATTATTGACAATATTGAGAAATGTGTTTAAGTACAAAAAGGAAGGCACAAGTATAAATTTTAACAAGGGTCGATCTTGAATTTAAAAAATAATATTTATTTGAATGCTGTTAAAACCTGAAAATGAATCATTTATAGTGTTGTTATCTAATAAAGATATATTTTATGTTAGAACTTACTTCATTATCCGTTTTCTTACCATTTGCGCAAAGTCATTTTTACCACCCATCAATAAAATCTTTAGAACATTCAAGAATGCAGTAAGATCTGAAAACAAAATCAATTTGTTCAGCAACTCCTTTCAGAAAATATGAATGTTTTTATTAGGAGAAATGAACAAAATATCTCAAATCTTCAATTGATCGAATCAAGACATGACCTATAATCTACAATGCCCCTCCCTCCCCTCCCTTTAGAAATAAAAGTCAAACATCAACTTCTTTCGTTGGTTCATTTTGTGAAAGATATTATCATTGGGGACGAAGCTGTATTTTATATGAACGGAAAAGTAATTAATCAGAACATTCTGCATTAAGCTCAACAAAATATCCATCGTGATTTTAACTTTGACCAACTTTATCACAGTGAAAATTGAAATCCTCACTCTGACTTTTATTTTGTTGTGGTGGCCTGAACAACCATTGTTAAAATTTAAACTTGTGCCTTTAATTTTGTACTTAAACACATTTCTCCATATTGTCAATAATTTATAAAAGAAATTGTTTTTTAATGCATTTAAAACCTGAAAATAAATCTATTTCATTTATAGAGTTGTTGTCTGATGATGAAGTGGTTTATGTTTGAACTTACTTCCAATATTCGTTTTCTGACCATTTGCGCAAAGCTATTCTCACCACCAATCAATAAAATCGTTATAACATTCACAAAAATCAATAAATCTTCATAAAATTCTTTTGTAGATGGAAAAATAATCAACAAACAGAATAATACTTGAAAGAAAACTGTATCTTCAGTAGTTGTTGAAATACTAACTTAAAATTAGGTTTCTTTTTTTTTGGGGACACCCTGTATAGACTCATAGAGGTACTGTAACTAGGAAATTTCTTGCTTACATGACCTATCACAGAACAGAAAATTATTGGAGTTTTGAATATTAACAGTATTTATTCATGAAAAGAATATGTTCTAATAAAAAATATTTATTTTTCATAACGAGAATATTTATTTTGTTCATGTAAGGAATATCCTTTATTTTAAATATGCTCAAGACCATATTTTTACACATAATGTATAATGTCACATCCCTAGTTATTACAGTAGCAAGGGCCTTTAATTAAGTTAACAAGTAAACTCTGAAAAAAGGGCAAATAATATAATAGTCTTGGGGCCAAATTGTCGTGGGCCAAATTGTCTTGGGGCCCAATTGTCCTGGAACCAATTGTCGGCGGGCCCAACTGTCGGTGCCCAATTGTCTTGAGCCCAATAATTTGTCGGTTCACGGTTTAGACTTGTATGCAGATTAGTCAGATAACTTTAATTAACATTTTTATTTTAAAAGAAACGGCAGCACTGTAGCGCAATAAAACCTCTCTCTAAACACATTAAAAAAGAGCTTTTTTCCGCGGTGTTAAACATGCAAGTGTGAAGCGGCCCTTAACCATGCAATGAACAAGCGAAGAACAAAGATTCTGTGTGAAAACTTCAAGGAGATAGATCAAAATGTCACTGAAGTTGTTCAATTTCCAAATAGTTTCCAAGGAAGAGGTTTAAGCGGTACACGGAAAAAAGAAAACTGCCAGGCGGAAAACTGCCACTCATTGAACTGATAATGTAAAGACGTGTTGTATAAACACAGAAATATTGTTCTGTTTCCCTAATACTATTATTTCATAGTTTCTTCTCTTAGTATTTTAAATCTTTTCTAAAAATTTGAAGTTTTTAATTTCTATATTGTATTTCATTTATATCTTTAATATTTATATGATAATGTATTTTATATATTTTTCTAATAAATTGTCTACATTTAACTATTATTTTTGTTTTGTATACAAAGTAAGAATTAATGTCGCTTAACTCCTTAACGATGGGTTATGTTATTATTTTGACTAAAGTCATTAAATTGCTAGTAAGTGATTGGCAGTTTTCCGCATGGCAGTTTTCCGCCTGGCAGTTTTCCGTCTGACAGTTTTCCGCCTGGCAGTTTTCCGCTTCGGCAGTTTTCCGCCTGGCAGTTTTCCGCCCTGGCAGTTTTCCGCCTGGCAGTTTTCCGTGTACCGGTATCATAATTGGTATCATAATAGGTACGTATTGGTATCATGGATACCAATTTAAGTAAAAATTAAATTCAGTAAAACTCCTGAGTTATGAAGTTCTTCGTTATGAAGCACTCGAGTAATGAAGGACCTGAGTTATGAAATGCACCTGAGTTATGAAGTATTTCCTTTGTTTCAATTATAGAAAACGATATACGTCATGATCGAATTTCGTCCTAATTTTCACTCAAAGACTGTAATTTTTTCCAATATTTTGATCATAGAAAACGATCAGTATCCCTGAGCTATGAAGTGGCTCTGAGTTTTGAAAAAAAAATCATTACTCAGGAGTTTCACTGTATTTTTATACGACTATAACAGATGACAAAAATATGAGACTCATAACAGCTTTTCTATAACTTTTTACACGCATCGAATACACATCGTTTTTATATCTAGATTTATGCTTCGTTTTCAAAGATAAATCGTTACTAATTTTCGATGTATTAAATTATATATCGATTGGACATCTAAAATAGAAGGAGATTTATGATGTCGATTTCAGAGTTTTTTCATGTATCAATTCGATTAAAATTAATTAATAAATTTAGATATCCGCTGTCCCAGCTTTGAATTCGACATAAGAAGATATCCAATCGATAGACCGTTGTTTACAGGGTCAATATCATCTTTGCATCCATTCATTTCTAACGTTCGATGGTTGCTAAATAAGAGGGTTTTTTTAACGAGTATTAATAAAGTAATTAATTTACTATTAAATTTGTATTAATAAAAATTATATTTTTATTAGAATAATTGTGAAACAGGCTTCAAATATTGAATTGAAGATTCTTGCATAACTTCATAAATATTGTTTTATGAGAATATACACCCTATTTTCACTTAAAAATTAATTATTCTATACCCTCTCCCCCTACCCACCCCAATCATGTAACCTTCATGTAGCCCTGGGCATCAAAGAAGGATATTTCCTGCACTATGTAGGTATGTACGTAGAAGGATGGTAAAGCCATTGCATGATAGTTCTGCAACGTCTGGCTACGAATGACGTTACATATTTAAAAGCTGCGCATGCGCAACCTCTTTAATTATTGAAACTAATTATAATACTATACTGGAGTAAGTCAATAATTTCTCAACTACAGTAGGTACTATCTTAGTTAGACTAATAAAATATACCTCATAGATATAATCATCTATTATGTTAATTGAGCAGTTCCAGTAGGAGTTAGTAGAAACTGAAACCATAAAGAGTACCATAGCAGATTTCTATGGCAATATCACGAAGAGCTCGAGTCGTGACGTCATTCGTAGAATAAGGTTTTGCTCACTTCCATGTTGTGTACTAGTAGCAAGGTATAATAACTTAGTTATTATACCTTGGTGCCTAGTCATGGAAGTGCCTAGTGTGTCTCTACCACTTACACAGGCACCACCGCGATGGCTCTCTTCGCTCTCATCTTCTTTGTCTCTGCTGCATTTGGTAAATGAACCAACATTATAGTTATATAGGGTAAGCTCCGACCTATCGCTATATCAGAAAAAAACAATTATATATCTTGTATTTTAATTCGCATCTTATACTGATCGTAAATATGGAACCATTCGATAACTTTAAATTTCCCTTCTCTATTTTCAAATTTTAATATTTTGTTTATCTTGTTCAATCATAGCTACAATACGAAACATGTAAAATGTATCAGCACCAAAGAAATAATTGGATTGATGACTACTTAGTAAAAATCATCAAAAAGAGGAAAAATTTTGAATGATGTTTTGGAATTATGTGAATTGATGGTGAGATAGATTTATTAATTTGTTATGATTTCTGAAACAGGAAGTTACTTTATACAAGTTATCAAAATATAAATTAACAGAAATACTTTCAGATGCGCTGATTTATTTAGGACTTTAGAATATATTAAAAAGTTAACTACTTCCTTCTAATGAGTATGGTGCTATTTACTATTAGATCTTTATCTAGAGTACGGCTACTAATGAGTATGGTGCTATTTACTATTAGATCTTTATCTAGAGTACGGCTACTAATGAGTATGGTGCTATTTACTATTAGATCTTTATCTAGAGTACGGCTACTAATGAGTATGGTGCTATTTACTATTAGATCTTTATCTAGAGTACGGCTACTAATGAGTATGGTGCTATTTACTATTAGATCTTTATCTAGAGTACGGCTACTAATGAGTATGGTGCTATTTACTATTAGATCTTTATCTAGAGTACGGCTACTAATGAGTATGGTGCTATTTACTATTAGATCTTTATCTCGAGTACGGCTACTAATGAGTATGGTGCTATTTACTATTAGATCTTTATCTAGAGTACGGCTACTAATGAGTATGGTGCTATTTACTATTAGATCTTTATCTAGAGTACGGCTACTAATGAGTATGGTGCTATTTACTATTAGATCTTTATCTAGAGTACGGCTACTAATGAGTATGGTGCTATTTACTATTAGATCTTTATCTAGAGTACGGCTACTAATGAGTATGGTGCTATTTACTATTAGATCTTTATCTAGAGTACGGCTACTAATGAGTATGGTGCTATTTACTATTAGATCTTTATCTAGAGTACGGCTACTAATGAGTATGGTGCTATTTACTATTAGATGTTTATCTCGAGTACGGCTACTAATGAGTATGGTGCTATTTACTATTAGATCTTTATCTCGAGTACGGCTACTAATGAGTATGGTGCTATTTACTATTAGATGTTTATCTCGAGTACGGCTACTAATGAGTATGGTGCTATTTACTATTAGATGTTTATCTCGAGTACGGCTACTAATGAGTATGGTGCTATTTACTATTAGATCTTTATCTAGAGTACGGCTACTAATGAGTATGGTGCTATTTACTATTAGATCTTTATCTAGAGTACGGCTACTAATGAGTATGGTGCTATTTACTATTAGATGTTTATCTAGAGTACGGCTACTAATGAGTATGGTGCTATTTACTATTAGATGTTTATCTAGAGTACGGCTACTAATGAGTATGGTGCTATTTACTATTAGATCTTTATCTAGAGTACGGCTACTAATGAGTATGGTGCTATTTACTATTAGATCTTTATCTAGAGTACGGCTACTAATGAGTATGGTGCTATTTACTATTAGATGTTTATCTGCAACACTTTTCCTAATGTAGATCTGTTTCAGCTGATGGAAATGATGGCAACCAACGCATAGCAACATCACTGCAGGCTGCACTCAATCAGTTCTGCAAGTCCAGTCCTAAATATGCGGGATGTTTCCAAAGACCGAAACAGGTACAATAATATTATTTCCATCCATTATTGAACGTTGACCAAGATTTCGATAATTGTAACATGACTTTTTCAGTATTTGCAATCACATTTATTATTATTGCAATATTTAATTTTTCTTTCGACATAACCACACATAGCGGAAAAATTCACTCTATACAATTAGAAACATATTGGTCGTTTACTCGACAGACTTTTATTTGTATTAAAAAAAGTTCAGTTTATTCAATTTATCAGTTATATTTATTCTATTACATTTATTTATTCTGATTATCTTGAAGGAAAAGTGCGTCAAATTTTCATATGAAATATTATAGAAATGTAATAGATAAACATTAATTGGCTAATGATTTGAAATATTTTGCTATTACCCATAGGGTTTCTTAGAAAATAGTGTTTAACTAGTTAACATTAGAGCTTGAGCGACCATTCGATAGATGGCGTTGATTACATATTAATTCCAGATATACCCGATGCAAATTGTCTGAATATCTTCGAAAATAATCAATAGTTAATCTAATTGAACTTTATACTTTTCAAAACAATTTTAAATTTAGGAATATTACATGCCCAACATTTATGAAAAGGCAATACGATAGCGTCTAGAAATAACGATTTGTTTAGCATTTGTCATTAGATGGCGCTTTTTCAAAATAAACTAAATTTCATGTTCTTTAATAAACTATTATTTAGAATTTAGATGAACAAGTATTATTGAATCTTTTCCGAAATCTAAAGACCACTTTGAAAAATAAAATAGCTGTATATATGACATCAACTAAATATTTATACATGATAACTAGCTAATTTTCTAAAAACAAATCTAAATAATAAAATAATTCTATCTTTTTTTCGTTTATATAATTTTGAATTATTATATTATTCTATTACTAATATTAATAAGTATGATGCAATCCCTCATTCAATTTCATCATTTAATTTAGTTTGTTGTATACACTACTTTGTTTTACTACACACTTCATGATTCTTTATTGGCCTGACAAGGGGTGACACGCTCCCCTTTATACAGTGAAACTCCTGAGTTATGAAGTAATGGTTTCTTCATAACTCAGAGCCACTTCATATCTCAATGGATTCTTGTCGTACTTCGTTTTCTATAATTTACATTTTGAAAATACTTCATAACTCAGGTCCTTCATTACTCGAGTGCTTCATAACCCAGAACTTATAACTCAGGAGTTTTTACTGTACATAAGTTGGATGTTAAATGAGGAATAAAATAGCTAGAGTGTTGGACTTAAGTTATATGGGGTGTAGTAACAGTAGTACTAATGGGGCGTCATGTAATTGGTATTATATATACAAATATTTTTCTAATTTGTTTGTCGATTTCAGAAAAGATTCGTATTATTAACTAAATAATTAATTATTGCATAATTAAATGTCCGGATACCATTAAAACACATATTAGTAAATGTTTGATTTCACACGCATTATGAAATATAAAATTAATTTGTAATAATTCGAATATGAGTTTAAATTACACTTTTCACGCAAACTTTAGTAATAATTAAGAATTCATCACCTTTTTTCTGAATATCTCACCCACCAGAGTCCGATAACTGGACCAGAAGGATGTCCGATATCCACCAGAAAATGTCCCAATGAAAATGGTGCTTGTCTTCCTGATAACCTACCTTGTGAGCTCTTAGGTAACTACTCTTTACTGTAGTCAGCTCTTAGGTAACTACTCTTTACTTTAGTCAGCTCTTATGTAACTACTCTTTACTGTAGTCAGCTCTTAGGTAACTACTCTTTACTTTAGTCAGCTCTTATGTAACTACTCTTTACTGTAGTCAGCTCTTATGTAACTACTCTTTATTGTAGTCAGCTCTTATGTAACTACTCTTTACTGTAGTCAGCTCTTATGTAACTACTCTTTATTGTAGTCAGCTCTTAGGTAACTACTCTTTACTGTTGTCAGCTCTTAGGTAACTACTCTTTACTGTAGTCAGCTCTTATGTAACTACTCTTTATTGTAGTCAGCTCTTATGTAACTACTCTTTACTGTAGTCAGCTCTTAGGTAACTACTCTTTACTGTAGTCAGCTCTTATGTAACTACTCTTTATTGTAGTCAGCTCTTAGGTAACTACTCTTTACTGTTGTCAGCTCTTATGTAACTACTCTTTATTGTAGTCAGCTCTTAGGTAACTACTCTTTACTGTAGTCAGCTCTTATGTAACTACTCTTTATTGTAGTCAGCTCTTATGTAATTACTCTTTACTGTAGTCAGCTCTTAGGTAACTACTCTTTACTGTAGTCAGCTCTTATGTAACTACTCTTTATTGTAGTCAGCTCTTATGTAACTACTCTTTATTGTAGTCAGCTCTTAGGTAACTACTCTTTACTGTAGTCAGCTCTTATGTAACTACTCTTTATTGTAGTCAGCTCTTATGTAACTACTCTTTACTGCAGTCAGCTCTTATGTAACTACTCTTTACTGTAGTCAGCATATAGGTAATTGCTTTTAAAAAGCATTTTAGGGGCTAAAAGTCATTTTATGATCTAGAGAAGACCTTATAGGACCTTAAAAATGCATTTTAGCGCCTAAAAAAGATATATAAAGACCTAAAAAAGATGTTTAAGGACCATTAAATAAGAATTTTAGAACCTTGAAAAAGATATTTTAGGACTTAGGACTTACCCTTACACTTTTACGACTTATAAATAGGTGCTAACAGGACATGAATTGGCATTTTAGTATATAAAATAAATGAAGATATATAATATGTAATAATAATTCTTGCAGAGTCTCAAGAAACTTGTAAGGTTCCAGATAATGTTCCTGACGCCCTTTTCCAGGTGGTATTTTGTGGCAAAGGAAGGGACAGTGAAAGGTACCCAGTGTGCCCTTTTGTGACAAAAGTAGAGGAGAAAGTTTAGCTGATATACCTATAACATATTTTCTTATCTGTACAGCTGTGTATTTCAAAATCGAGTGTCAGTACTTTCTATGATGGCTGTGCAGTGTCGACAGCAGCAACTGCACACCAATGCCTTCTATTCTGTTGTGAGTGTCTTCAAAGACTGAACTAACGACTAAAAGAAAGCCTTCCAATGAAAGCCACTCATAGCCATTAATTGTCTATAGACTCTAGCGGTTTGGCAGTCTTTTGAAGTTATTATTTAACAATAGTATTGCTGTATTCAGAGCATAAATTATTATTAATGATAACTGTGGCAAAAAGTTTCGATTAATTTGCGTTTTTTATTATTGTAAATTATTATCATGTTAAAATACTGAGGCTATGAAAAACGGCATTAATTGTGCACCCATGATAAATAGTCCAAAAATAATTTGACTTAGAATTATTTGTTTGCTGTATTAGGTGTGGATGTGCAATTTAATCCAATAAATATTTATTAAATGTTGAAATAAACTAAGATTGCTCAATAATTTTTTACGTTGAGTGTTATTATAATTTAAATGAGTTGTATTTTGAAGAGGCAGTTTACCTTCAAGAAAATCACAGTTACGTGCATATAATAATATATAAATTATCTGGTTGCTCGTTATATTTTAGAGTCTTAGACTAATGAATATCATCAAGTATATAATTAATTAGTAACTATATTTTTTACTAAAATTTCCAATATTTAAAAAAAGTTTACTGCCACGTTAAGTTACTCGTTGTATTTTTTTAGAATACGCTAAAGTCTCACAAAGTTGGGGAACCAGAAACCGGTGCCGGTATTTACAGGTGCCTGCCTAACGATATCTGGGAGCCAGTGCAGGAGAACACCTCACCTCTCCAGGATCTATTATCTTCATGCTATTTGGCCAGTGAGTCTTTGCTCCATAGTGCAATACTTTGTCAACATAATTACTACAGTGTTTTTCTAACTGAAATTTTAACTGTTGATCTAGATTCAATCGTAAGATTTTTATTATAGTAATAATAACAAGTCTTGACACACAGTGTAGGGAAGCATTAAACGTTCAACACCATTACTTACGGCCACTCCAAGGAAGATCTTTGCAAACAATACATCTGACCCATTCTCACTTATGCTCACACAGCCTGATCACCTGACAATAGGCTCAATATATCCCGTCTGAAATGTAATCGTCATCCTTCCTTACGCTCCTACATGCACAGGATTGGAAGATCGGTTTCAAATCGGCGTGGTTTTTGTCATGTCGATCGGGGCTCGGTCTCTCATATCCTCACACAATGTCTATTCCTACAACAATACAGAACTACACACAAAATCAACTCTGTGGTACAACTTTGGACCCATCATCAATTCACCATGTAAGCAATTGTAAACTTTCAGAGTAATAATGGTTTCCATTAGGCCCACACAATCCAACACAGTGCCTCGGGTGGGTGTCACTCATGGCGCCCTTAGTCGCTCCTCTGTCGCGACCGAGGAATTTGCAGAAGCTAAACAACAACAAACATTAAAAACTAAATGATCAAATGAAGTAGGAATTCAAACCATCATAAAATGAAAGATTATTCTGTGCAGATTGTGGCCGTACTCTCACCCCTCAAGGAGACTTGGCCTTTTACCAACACTGGCCTTGGGTTCGTCACGTCTTGGATGAGAAGGAGCGCGTGGTGTGTACTGCCACTCTGATCCATTCGGATGCTGTTCTTACTGCCGCGCATTGCGTCACCGAGTTAGTAAAATATTATTTTTGTGCCCTTCTTAGCTCATAATGATTCTTCCTTTTTAGAATATTGATGCACTTTATAATGTTGCAGATTATCTTCTAACAAACCTGTCAGTCTGTCTTCAAGATCTTTAACTATTCCTGTTGGTAAAGTTACACAGATAACTCGGGTACGTTTGTTTTAAACTAGAATACATTTGTATGAATTTTATTAAAAGACTTGATATCAGTACCTTAATATGACTTCTCAACTCTAAATTTGTATCACTCTATCCATTAGAAATAAGGGTGCAAACTATTTCAAATTTGGTTCTATATATTTATTGTGATATGTAATTTAAATTGTTATGGTGAATTTTACACTAGCCTCTGATTTTAAGATACTTCGAAAGTCTATATTCTATGAATCTAAAAAATACTTTTGGAATAATTCAAAACCATAATAAAGCTGATAGACATATTATAAATGGCTACGTATACAGTTGTCTAAATACCATTATCCTAAAAATACCTAAAGGTGGAATTACTATTAAATATACGATAATAAGAGAGATAGGATTAGTGTGCCTCACTTGTTCTTCTATTTAATTTATTAGAATGTCAGCCAGTAAAGGTTTATGGCAAAAATTTCTTATATAATTAATTACGAAACGAATACTTGATCAATTTCTTATTTGTTAACTGTTATATAATTAACCTTAGTTCAACATATTTCAAGAATTTTTATAGTTAAAGTGGATCGGATCTTTAAATATGATTTGGCTCATTTAACTAGATAATTTGTGTATGCATGGATCTGCCCAACTCACAAATGAACAAAATTTCAGTATTACAGTCATGTCATATATAAAAGAAACGCTAAGAATTCTAATTAGATCTTACTAAACCTATGCTAAAAAGAATTTTTTTCCAGATTTGGAAAATAATCGTACATCCTGACTACAGAGGTGGGGGAAGCTATCAAAATGACATTGCAATTCTAAAATTTAGAAACAGGCACGGATCCTACCTTCCAAAAGCTTGTTTGCCACTCAACATTCCAGCTTTTGTTCCATCTAATGGTTTGGTTAGTAGTATAATAACAATGCAACGACTGAGGGAGTTGATATATTTAAAAAATATCATGGAGTGTGACTTCAAGTTTCACTTTTCTAATTTCTTAAATCCCTCACTAGCGATAAACAGTCGATTGTTATCAAACCGCTGATGGTTGATCTAAATTTTAAAGGAACTAATAAAATTGGTATGGGTCTTATTCTCATTCTAGATTATTTATTATCTTTCCTCTTTTACAATGTAATTTAGATATTCAAGTATGAAGATTTTTTTCGCAATTGGACGATGAGCAAAGCAGTTATCTCGAACACTTGCAGCAGTCACCAAGGTAGAAACTGTGACTCTTCTATTTCGCCACAGGAGTTTTGTGCGCAACGAATGCGTGAGTACATGTCTGGTAGTTTTCTCTTAGGCAATATTCAAATGAAATATCAAAGCATGTATTAAAATGATGAAATTAATCAGCTATAGAATTAATCAAGTGGACTTTTCACACATCAGGATCTGCACCAGATGAAATATCTTCTGGCGGTCCATTCCTGGTGAACCTTATAGATTCTAGTTTGGACTACACGTGGTCAGTGTATGGAGTTTATTCTCGTATTCACAGATCTGAATCTTCGTGTAATGGTAACCACATCTACTTGAAAACAGAAGGATACCAAAATTGGCTCCTGTGGTGTGTTGTGTATGATATATGTTAGAAAATCTACGTTGATTTTTAGTGTAAATCAAATTCCCAGATTTTAATTGAATTTTTCATATTTCTATATACAGGGTACCAACACTTTTGTTGCCAAACTTTAACATAAGGTTGCATTCGTCGAAATAAACACTTTTTATTGTATGAAGGTATGGTCTAAAATGCTTAGTTAAAGAGTTACAAGGTTAGGAAAGTAGTATCTGTACCATTTATTACTATTAGTTAACGTCATTTTTTTAATGTTGCGATAAGAAACAAAACATTTTCAACAGTAATTATTATGAGCACAAGAAACATAATCTTAAATTAGGTTACATGTTTAAATGTGTTCAAACTGTCGCCCATTTGTTGCGATGCAGCCGTTCAAACGTTTGTCCAATGATTGGCGGACTTGAGCAGATACCAGCAGTTTCACGAATCCTTGTGGGAAAAACGTTTGAACGCTTGCATCGCAACAAACGGGCGGCAAATTGAACACATTTTGTAAACATGTAACCTAATTTAAGATTATGTTTCTTGTGCTCATAATAATTACTGTTAAAAAAATAATGTTAACTTATAATAATAAATGGTACAAATACTACTTTCCTAACCTTGTAACTCTTTAACTAAGCATTTTAGACCATACCTTCGTGGAATAAAAAGTGTTTATTTCGACAAATGCAACCTTATTTTAAAGTTTGGCAACAAAAGTGTCGGACACCCTGTATTTTCAAATGCGTATCTATTTTTTTGTATACGGCTCTTAAGAGAACAATATTTAAAAAAACAGATCAAATATCCACTGTTGTTTGTTATGCTGCCATATTTGAGAATAAGTATAAATATGTAGAACTGTTATTTCGAAAAATTATGTTCAATAATTGTTTCGTTATGATAAGAAAATTTCTGAATTTCGTAAAATATATATTTCAGATTATTTTAAATTATTACATTTTAACAAGACTTAACATAGGATAAAAATGTATTTACAATCATATCAAATTAGAATCATAAAAATAAATAAATATAAAGGCGAATAAATACCTCTTTATAGTTAAAATAAAATATATTCTTCATTTTTTGTACATAAGGCTAAATGCTCGCGTGATTCAATAATACTTATATATAACATTAAATCATTCTTCAATGAAATAGTGTTTTCTCATTAATGATCCGAAATGAGGTCTTTCTTCCATTAAAGAAGCCATAGAAAATTTATGTTTCTTGTAAGGAGAAGTTAGTAATCTTTTCTTGGCTGCTTTGTAGAAGTTATTATGTAGGTATTTACCGCTCGGTTGTGCTAGAGACCGAGCTCTGAAATCAGTTTTCAGAAGTTTAGAATACTCTTCTCCAGTACGAACAGAAGGGGACATACTTGCGATTTTTTCTGTACTGTGCTCCTCTAAACCCAATTTTCTCTCAGCTACTTTTTTCTGATATTTAGTTGATTTTCCTTTTTTTACTCTTTGAAGATCTTCCTTCTTTAGAGCTTTTGAGGCAACATTATCGTACATTTCCCTCTGAGGAGCGTATTTTTCCCACTGTGTCTTAGATTCCTCTCTGATGTTCAGCAGTTCGTCTTCAGACTCAAAAAATACGTCAGTGAGATCTGATGCCGAGTGAGTTGCATCAGCTCCTTCTTCATCCACATCCCTTCCGATCACTTCTGAATTAACAAAATCTTCACTGTCTTCTTCACCGTTGTCAATGTCATCCTGAAAGAAGTGACAATTTTTTTCGTATATTTTATTAAATGCTTTAACATTTCAAATTAAGTTTGTTTACAGTTTTATTGTTACACAAATTTAAGATCTACAAGAATCGGTATGTCCAACAAAACTTACTTCAAAATCATCTGTAGAAAGTGTGTGCAACTTCCTGGGATTCTTTCGGTGAATTTTTCTTGAATAACATCTGCAAATGCAGCCTGAGGGAAACTTAAACCAGTCACTGTGGATAGAATTCTCAATGTTAAGGTATATAATTTTTCCTATTTTCAATTTATACTATTTATATATACAAAAGTCCTTACCTGAAGACACCTCTGCAATCATTGTAGGGGTCAAAGGCCAACATTCTGTGCAGTCTGTATTGCTGTTCACACCTGCATCCAGTGCGACAATCCGCTTGACTATACTCAAATCTGATTTAAAGACAGGTATAACAATAAAGAAGTAAATCTTTCAGTTTAAGCGAGTTATTGTAACATATATTTAGCAATCAACATTATATTATTATCATATAAAATTGTAGATAAGCATATTTGTATAACCTGCATTTCTCCCAATGGATGAATTGATCGAAAGGTGAGAGGTTGAGAATAGCACGTGGTTCACCTCTTGTGTTGTTAGCCCAATAAGGGGTAGTTATTCCAGTTTCAACAGGACACGCACTACTATATTAAAGAAATACACAAATTAAACACTTCAACAATAATTTCAGATTTAAGGATTAATAAATTTAGGTTATATATAATTTCAAGTTGATGTTAAAATACTTACAACCCTGGACTGTAAGGCTTGTAATATGGAACATTTCTTGGGGGGGTTTTCTTGGTAGGATTTGGTTGACTATTAGTCTTTAAGGAAGTTCTATTTTTAATTGTGAGCAGGGTTAAATTTTTTAATGTTTGATACTTCCTATCAGGAGCTTTAGTGGAATGTTCATACTGCACTGAACTCTCATTTACGAAGTAATTGAACCGGTCATTCGGCCTGTTTGGTTGACGAGATTGACCACGAACTTTGGGTCTGTCTATTTTAACAGGCTTAGCAAACACAATTTTAATAGATTCGGTGGCGGGGTGATATTTGCTTAATTTCTCAGTGGTGGATATTTGAGAAACTGAAGATAGTTTTCTGGCTGTTGACGTCTCTTCAACTGTAGAGGTATAAATCTCTGCTTCTGGCATTTGAGTGGTAAAATCTTCACTTATATCTGGAAAAAGGAATTATATTTGTTTATTTCAGAATATGTTACTTGAATTAATACGTTGCTACGTTGATAATTATCTTATCACCTTATATATGATATCAGCATATATAAGGTGATGTGCGAGATTATATTTCAAATATGCCCAGTCTTTTCTCGGTAATTACATGAATTTTATTTATATACTTGATATGCATAATTTTGATGAAATCTCACCGGTCTCCATTGTATTTATGAAGGTGGTTGTTTCCATTGAATCTGGTTGTTCCAAAGTGTTGGTTGGAACAAGTGACTGTTCTAATTTTAACACATCAGTAGTATCCATGTTTGTTGTAGTTTCGACATCCTGATAAAAATATTTAAGCAGTTTTATTTAAATAGAATTTCAATTGACTAGAGCGTTGTTTTCATCACTACACAGTAAACACTCACCAAATCTATGATTCGATCAGTAGTTTCGATGTTGTTGTCTTTCTTTGGATGCTGCGAATTCCAAATGAATTCATCCTCATCTTCCAAACCAGCATCTGCTTCGGTAGTATAAATATCACTATTGTCAGTAGTAGATGTGCTTTCAGAATAGGAATCGGATACTTCGTCAGTATCATCTGAAGAAGTTTCATTTACATACGCAGATGCTATTCCTGTATCCAAAGATTGCTTTAACAAATCTGAAGAGTAAATAGAAAATAACAGTTTTACCTTCTATATTCAATCGACTATTTGTCATGTTATTGGTGTCATCATTGAAGTCTACCAATATTTGTACTAAACGTTTATGGTTTGCACTGAATGTAAACAGCAAGCTCTCTTTCATAAATGACTAACTTTCATAATATACCTATTAACATTTTATGAAGTAATTTGGATATACACTACCAACACAAAATCTTTTGAACAGTTTTGATTAACATTAATTTCTCCAGAACATTTCAGTCAGACCCAAGCGAAAATCGAACGTACGACACCGACTCGTATAATGTGTATAAAATTTGTAAGCATAATATATATTTCAGTTCAGTATGAAAGTTAGAAAAAGTTGTGAACATAATATTTATAGGATCATTTTTTTTTAAATTTTGGTTCAATTTTGTGCGTTCAACAATAGAGGAATAAATCTTTTGGTAAAATAAATTGAAATAAATTATATTATCGACATACCTCATAAAATTAGTAATTCATCCAAATGTAAATTTTTAAACTTCATAAGGAAAATTATTCTGTGAGAAATATAGAGTTGCTATATTGCATTGATTGCTGTGATCACTCAAGCGAATCCCTCCCTCTTTGCCATCTAATCGCTACTGGCCTAAGCTACTAGCTTCAAAATCAGCATAAAACACCTCCAAAACCCAGGATACAGTAACATATAGGGTATGGTAATCAGCTCATCGATTCCAGTTTGACGTGATTACGGCGTGACTGGAATTGGCGACTCTGACCACACTTTGAAACATTGGAAAACCTACTTAAACTTAGTCACTGCTAAATTTAATTTGTTTCTCATCAATTACTAACTAGGCATTGGTTAAATTGTATTTCCATTATTTTATTTCTTAATTGTTTTTCATAGGTACTTCAGTTTAGCAGTTAACTGGCACTAGTTTGGGCTCCTAGGTAGTATATGTTCAAGACCTTATTTCTTATAGATAAGTAGATAAGTAAAAGAAATGAACAATAAAAACACACCTGAATTGTATCTATATATTCAACTTTGAGGTTCAATCGCCATTTTCGCTTTTCTTTTACACGAAACCCTTATAAAATGTTGTTTTTGATGACGTCATATTTTTCCGTCGTCTACAAGTTTTGCCCTGACAAAACTTAACCCTTTTTCTTGTGTATTATGTATCTGTGATCTCCACATATTCTGAACCCAATTAAAAACAATGGGAATTAGCACACATGCATAAATCTGGCTAAAACTTAAAGAAGAATGGTTACAAATTTTACGGGATGATTCTCACCTTCTGCTGCCGTTTTGAAAATAAAGACCTATTCAATAAATACTAAATAACGGTAGTATTCAGAAGTTTCAATGTCATTCAAGTTAAAAGTTACTGCATACTATTAACTTTTTTGGAATGTACATCATGCCTCTGGATATCGTGTGTATTCAACTAATTGTTTTGGAGAAATTAATAGGAATTTAATATACCTGGCAGTGTATTTCTTATTTGAATGCCATCAAATGGATTCCTTTATCGCATATTTTTTAAAGAAACAATTACCCACCTGCATTACTCTCAGTTTCATTTGAATGAGACGGTATTTGTATTTCTTGTTCTTCTTCGGAGAATATTTTTCTGCTGCGATCGGTTCTTTTTCGAATTTTTAAAACTTTTGAAGAGTTTTCTCCAGAGCCTGCAGTAGTTTCTACCTGGCTACTAGAGGAAGCGTACTTCCTCTCTCTGTAGGTTTCTTCAGCTTTCTTTGCTGTCTCGTGTGACTCTCCAGTTCCTAGTGGATGCACAACATCGTTCTCATCGTACGCAAACCTTTCGAATTCTTCCTTCAGTATTTGGGAATGTTTCTCATAGCCATACATGCGTTTTATAATCGCCTGATTTTCAAACACAAACTTGCGAAGCTTTCTCCTGTGATGAGAGTTTATTAAATTAGTACAATACCTGCAATATAAATTGTATTTTCTTTTTCATATAATATTTTTGATGTCTCTGTATGCTTGAATTTTCTAATAATACGTTAATAATAATTCACTCGCGCGATATAAGCATGACCAGTAAAATCCCCAAATTACCACGGGTAATTTTCTCCGGACACATCGCAGAAGCTGTTTGTCATCAGGTCACACGGGACTGAAGACACAAAGTCCCTGGCTCTGGCTTCTCTGCTGCAGCTCAAGTCCTGAGCTCTGATGAGAGTCCCGCTGATAGCCAGCCACCATACCTGTCAGGGATCGTTACATTAATTGAAACTTTCTGAAAAATAGGTTTGGAATTGATAAGTTAATTAAATTTAATTTGAGCACATTCAAGGACACACATTTAAATCAACATTATTTAAAAATGTGGATTTAATATTTAAGTATTACTCATCTCTTTTAGTCATGATTTTCTATTTAAACTCACCCCCAGAAGCGCAGTGATACACGGATGGGGCATCACTCACGTTCATTACTCAGAAAGTTCATATTCCTGACTAACTGTTTCTTTGAAAAGGATATAGAAATTTTCTTACATTTTCTCTCTCACCTAATCACATTGTATAAAATGTGAAACAGAGATTGGTAACAAATTTATCTCTAGTCAGTCTCTCACATTGGATTTATTAGGAAACCTGAAATGAAATAGCTTCAATTTAGGTATACTATTTAGACTAGTGGGAACATATTAACAGGGCAGTAAAATGGCTGAAAAGAGACTCGAAGAGTTAAATTTTAATTGAAATAATAATCGACACGATTTATTTAATCATAAACTATTAAATATAATTAACCCAACGTCGTAATTCATATGTACCGGGCAAATTGCCGATTTGCACAATCTCGAGATTGTGCTGCTTGTTTTTAAACTCCTTCAAACTAATGCTGAGCGCGCGTTAATACTTTCATTATATTTATTATGAAATCTATTCCTAATAAGCAGGTAACTCTCGATTTGTCCACATTTATATAGTTTTGTTTGGCTCGGTTAATCCACACCATCTCTTTTTATCCACCCTTCGCGTTCGTCCTGTATTCTGCAACATTACTTGTAAGAAAAAACCAAAAGGACATTTGTAAACAAAAGCTGTATTACTCTGTTCATTGTGTGTTGTTTATATGACAACCCATATGAGTTCGAGTAAAATGTTGTGTACTATCAAAGAAAACTGTATCCTCGTAACTGTAGAAATGAAAGTTTCTAATTTCCTATTATTTTCAAATCTGATAAATTAGTCATCTTGTACCCAGACTAATTTTAAAATATCTACAAAAATTACAATTACTAAATTAGTAACGTTTCTTATTGGAAATGTGAAATTAGAAACCTGAACTATTATTAAGGATACAATTTTATTTGCATGTAGTACCTATATGGAAGTAAAAACCTGAAAAACAATTAGTATTCTAGATGAAATGGAGATTCACGAGATGTAATCATATAAACATACAAGTAATAAAGTCTTATTATATATTTTAAGGGGACCGTCTCCCTAAATTGATTTTTTTTATTAATTAATGAACAAATTTGAAATTTTCATGGTTAATGCAACTACTCAAATGGAGTATTCTTTTTCGTCTTTCCTCTGTTCACCCCCCACCGCCAAAATTACCCAAGTAGGGGAGTACTTATAAAAGGCATCAACTCATACAATTTTCGAGCTAGATACATAATTAATTAATGTTGGTTTCATCTTATTCAAAATTTAGTTGTCTACAAAGTTAGAAAGCTATTATTTTCAATTTCGTCTAAGAAAAATTATAAAAGAGTTTTTTCTAATTATTTTTCAAAAACATTGATTTCCTTTCATATATCTCATTATACCTTCTCATACCTTAAGAACTTTGAGAGCAATTCATTTATGAAGAAAATGAAGCAAACCCCATGTCTCTAGCTCAAAAACTGTATGAGTTGATCCCTTTTAAAGTCGAACAAATGTAGTTTTCAGGAGAGCCATTTTACTGGAATTTTTGGGAAAAAATTGTTTAACTGAAATAATTCTGGTTCCATAAATTAGCGTCGAGACTCTTGTTTGGATGTTATGTCCTTTTTTTTTTTGATGCATTTAGTCAACCAATCATTTGATGTGAGATTCAAATAAACCTTCAATACTTGTGCTGACAGGTCTTTTGACAGACGAGACAGGTATAATTTACAATATTGTCCAACTGTTTATGAAGCAGTTTTAGATCGTTTTCAGCTCTAATATTTCAACACGTTATCCGGGAGACTATATATAATACATCATTTTATGCAATTTTTTTCAGAATTGAGGGAGACGATTCCCTTAATGCTTATATATTTCAACTGTTAACCATCTCAAATATTTTAAACAAATAGTTTGTAATGTGTAAGAGCATTAAACAATTTATTTATGTGAATATTTTTATTACGAAAATCCTTTACTATAGTACTATCTATATGAACTACCTTATTTATATATGTACTCCTTTATTTGACAAGTGTATTAAATCAGTCTCAAATATTTTACTTTGAGGACAAATTGTTTCAAAAGATTTTTCAATTTGCATATACAAATGGCATTGAGAGTATCACTCAGTGCTCTTTTGGCACCGAGAGTAGCACTCATGGCAAAGGGAGAAACGGTGCTGCATTTTCTTTCAAAGAAAATTTAGAATATTTAGCAATGACTGCTTTGTAAATTACAAGAACAGTATAGAAAAGGTTGAACAGCTAATTGAAGAATAGTATATTTGTATAATAATGACCTTGATAGTCAATTTTATCAGTTTGTAGTGTATTTTTTGTTTATTGATACAGTAGTGCCGGTGTTTAATTTTTTTTATCTAGATCAGTTCTCTTTATATCTTTCATACACTTGTCTATGGGAACACTAACCAATAACACGGGTAAGAATTGTGCAATTATTTTTAATTCCCTTTTTTAATAAGTTAGGTAGCCATTGTCATTTATCCTGTAAGGTGCACCAATCAAAGTAACATATCAAATTTTGACAATGTCTTATCTTTTTTCAACACGTGTTGTTACTGAATCACAAGAACACCTCACTTCTACATGGTCCATACAGTAAGAATGGCTGCCTTCAAAAGATCAATACTTTTTGAGTTATTGAGATATAAATGACCTTGACCTTTGATCGGTTCGCTCCCAAAGTTCTACTAGATGGTTCGTGGACATTGTCCAATCGTCCCATCAAATTTCAAACAATTTGGTTGAATACTTATGGAGTTATTGAGTTATAAATGACCTTGACCTTGATCTTTGACTTTTGACCTGATCGCTTCCAAAATCTAACAAAATGGTTCCTATATATTGGCCAATTGTCCAACCAAGTTTCATGCAATATGGTTCAATACTTTTTGAGTTATAAATGACCATGACCTTGACCTTTGGCCGGGTCGCTCCCAAAATTCTAGCAGCAGGTCACTGGACATTGACCAATTGATCGTTTCACCAAATTTCAGGCAATTTGGTTGAACACATTTTCAGTTATACGAATAACAAGATGATAAATAAATAAACAAATATATGCCGCCAATAATATAACCTTCCCGCATTCTGCGAAGGTAATAAGGCAATTGATACACGCTATGCACTGAATATTGTAGCAAAATGAACATCAACAACATAAACCACATGGGTCTATATTAGACAGTACAGGAGTGCACTGTACCAGTAGCATAAGATGGTTACTGGTCATTTCGTCAACGATTAAAAAAAACTATATAAGGTAAATAAAATCTGGAAAAGTTTAATATGCATTACGGAATTAAAAACTTCATTGGGCTCTAATCCTTTAATTGGCACATAAAATATTAAAGTGTTACAATCATACATATAAAATATTTTACAACAGAAATCATTGCTATCTGATTAAGATTTTAAATATTATTTATATAATTCTGCAAATTTATAGATATACCAAGCTCGAAGAATTTCTACATTCACGTCTTGTAATTTCTTCGAGATATTACAAGAAAGTTCTTCTTAATTCGGAAAATTAATCGGACATTTGTGCAATAAATCATCGTTAGAATTCATTTATATGCTATGTCAATTCTCATTATACCTAACAGTTGTTTTATTCTAATCGTGGACGAAGTGAGTCGTCTTTGCCAAAGATATGTAGGGCGGTAAGAATAAGTTTTACAATTAGCAATGAGTTGTCTGGAAAGGGAAAGAGTTTGAGGTCAGTGAACCTTAGTAGAGTGAGTGTTCTGTCAGGTTATATCATATTTGGGTCAAGGTAACTTGTAAGGTGTTTGCTATGCCAGGAAATCCTTTCGAAAACCCAATAGGAAGTTCCGTCAAAATGAGAATGCATTTTAATGCTAAGAATGTAAGCCCCAGGGTAAGTAAAGAGAAATAATATAATAAGAAGCTCACAGTTTTCCTCTGTACCATTCTGAGGTAATTATTAAATATTTAAGTAGTGAATATTACGTTAGATATAATTGCTTTTTTTTCCTTTAGAGTATATTGATATTAGTTAAAATTGATTTGAATAGAAAAGAAAATATTAGAAGTTCTGAATTCCTCGAGAACTTTCTAAATCGACAGCTATGAGTGCGGTAAAAAGGTGGTTTCTATTTCTGTGCGCTAGTTAAATAAAGAGAAATGAAAGCAAAAGTTACCTAACTACAGTCCATAACACTGAATTAAACTCTTTAATAATCTACTGTTGCGTAACATTATGCAAATAAATAACAAGAAAATGATTTAGGTACCTAAGTTGTTTGCAGTAAATAGAATGGTAAAGTGACGACATACCACTTTCGCTAAAGTCATTGATAGGAGAGTATCATAGAATTAACATTGCAGTATTCCCGAAGCACTGAGTAATAGGTTCAACTCATAAAATTTCCTCTAGCCAACACACATTAGTAGATAAGTTAAATAGAATAGTAAGGAGGCGCCACTAACACAACAACCAACTTTCACCATCACCACCACCGCACTGACTACTCCTCACCTCTCTCTCTCTCTCTCTCTCTGCTCAAGAAAGCTTTTCCAAGCGAACAAAAAAGCAGCAATGTGACCAGCCAAAACTTTCATTTGTGAGACTGACAGAAAGTAAAGCAGCGTGAGCACTGGTGTGAGTAGCGTGAGCACTGGTGTGAGCAGCATGAGCACTGGTGTGAATAGCGTGAGCACTGGTGTAAGTAGCGTGAGCACTGGTGTGAGTAGCGTGAGCACTGGTGTGAATAGCGTGAGCACTGGTGTAAGTAGCGTGAGCACTGGTGTGAGTAGCGTGAGCACTGGTGTGAATAGCGTGAGCACTGGTGTAAGTAGCGTGGGCACTGGTGTGAGTAGCGTGAGCACTGGTGTGAGTAGTGTGAGCAGCGTGAGCACTGGTGTGAGTACTGGTGTGAGCACTGGTGTGAGCAGCGTGAGCACTGGTGCGAACAGAGTGAGCACTGGTATGAGCAGCGTGAGAACTGGTGCGAACAGCGTGAGCACTGGTGTGAGTAGCGTGAGCACTGGTGTGAGTAGCGTGAGCACTGGTGTGAGTAGCGTGAGCACTGGTGTGAGTAGCGTGAGCACTGGTGTGAGTAGCGTGAGCACTGGTGTGAGTAGCGTGAGCACTGGTGTGAGTAGCGTGAGCACTGGTGTGAGTAGCGTGAACACTGGTGTGAGTAGCGTGAGCACTGGTGTAAGTAGCGTGAGCACTGGTGTGAGTAGCGTGAGCACTGGTGTGAGTAGCGTGAGCACTGGTGTGAGTAGCGTGAGCACTGGTGTAAGTAGCGTGAGCACTGGTGTGAGTAGCGTGAGCACTGGTGTGAGTAGCGTGAGCACTGGTGTGAGTAGCGTGAGCACTGGTGTGAGTAGCGTGAGCACTGGTGTGAGTAGCGTGAGCACTGGAATATAAAATATTTTCCTCTCTATTTTTGATTATCAGTATATTTATTATGATTTTTTGTATAAATAAAAATAAAAGTGTTCACTCTACAATATATTTGGGAGCCTAAAACGGATACTCAGATCGTCATACTGAATTGTAGCGATGTAACACCTGTAACTCAGCCTAGTTTTTCACATCCTGCTTCGATCCTATAATTAGATCTTATTCTCGATCGTAACTCTAAGACAAGTAACAGCATCAGTTAGAGCATCAGTTAGATCGTAACTCTAAAGGCCTGTTTACACGCTACGATAAATTGAAGTAATTTATCGTAATGAAGAGGTTGTTGCAATTTATCAGTACGTGTAAACAGGTGATTGTAGCGATTTATTGGAGTTGGAATTGGATTGTGTGATTGGTGCTCGCAGGCTCAAATTTATACAAATCGTAACGATAAGTTTGAACGTGTTAACAGGGTTCCAATTAATCGTTGCAATCTAACTCAATATATAATGCTAAACACATTCCAAATGCAGACCATCATAATGTTTCGTCCATGACGGCTAGTGAAAAATAAAGATATTGGAGTAAAAATCGTTGCGTGTAAACACTGTCTCAATCATCTGATAAATTGTTGCGATCTCTGTACTCAATAAATCGCTCCTACTTATCGTAGCGTGTAAACGGACTTTAAGACAAGAAACAGCTGCCAGCATCAGTTAGATCGTAACTCTAAGACAGGTAACAGCATCAGTTAGATCGTAACTCTAAGACAGGTAACAGCATCAGTTAGATCATAACTCTAAGACAGGTAACAGCATCAATTAGATCATAACTCTAAGACAGGTAACAGCATCAGTTAGATCATAACTCTAAGACAGGTAACAGCATCAGTTAGATCATAACTCTAAGACAGGTAACAGCATCAGTTAGATCATAACTCTAAGACAGGTAACAGCATCAGTTAGATCATAACTCTAAGACAGGTAACAGCATCAGTTAGATCATAACTCTAAGACAGGTAACAGCATCAGTTAGATCATAACTCTAAGACAGGTAACAGCATCAGTTAGATCGTAAGTAGGTAACTCAATACCAATATATTGAATTAATAATATAGGAATAAGTTATTATATACAATACGCAAACATAAAAAATTGAGAACATTTTTTGTGATGTTTATTTCACGATACCTCTATTTTCTTTTATTCTAACTCACAGAAAATGAAATGTTTAAGAAATTACGACTATTTAAAATAAGTCTGAGTCGTGATTTTGGTAATAAAAGCGGAGCCTTGATGTATATACATATCTTATAGCTTAGCTGCTAATATTATGTTTCTTTTAAGCTTTTATGAGTCATATGAGAAAGAATGCCTATCATTTTCTAATGGATATCTCATCCAGTGACACACATTAATGAATATATAGATTGTCATGGTGGCTTAGTGATGCAATGGATCCTTGGGAACAATTAATTAGTAACTCTCTCAGTACCGGGCTTTTTTTAAATATAAAGTGATTGAAATTAATAATATAAAATTGCATATTAATTGAATCATCAAACAATATTTAATTGTGGTGACCGCTATATTCCACCCCGGTATATTCCACCCGGTAAATTCCACCCTGGTATATTCCACTCCGGTAAATTCCACCCCAACTTTACGGGTTAGGTTAGTTAGTTATTGATATTAATCACTTATTAATATGGGATATAATACTAGGTAACTTTCATTTTCATTGTAATAAATTAAACCTTTTGTTGGGTTCACAAGCTGTTTATTTTTCTCGTCACATGTGATAGAACAGCAGAAAGAAAGGTTGTGTGAACGCTCTTTATCAGTTGAGGTATTTTGATTTCCAATCAAAAGCTGATTTTCTTCACTATCGCCAACACAACAGCGATGTTAACTGTAAGATGATGTCATATATTACTTATTGTTATTTTTATTTTATTTTAAATTCGGTATTTTAACTTTGAGTGCAAGTGGTGTAAAAGGGTTTTTGACCGAAAACTTTTATTCTACACCTTCTACATGATTTTTTTTACCAGGTTTTTGATGGGTATGAGGGAGACTATTGTACAGGGGTTTAAGACTGGGGGTATACTTGCCTTGTTTTACATTGAGAGATTTTGATCACGGAAATTTTTGTCCTAGAATCCAAAACAGCAACTTATAAGCAAAAAGCGAAAACATTTTGAATGGGTTGCCTCTGCCAGTTGACCCCCCCCCCCACACCTCTTCCAACCATTGTTGTAAGAACATATACTGCAATTTCATTTTAAAAAGAAATTTATATTAACTTGCTAAATATTTAAACTTTGAAATAAATTACCAAACTATGAATATTTGTATTTTTGTTTATTAGGATAAAGTTCAAAAATTGACTTGAGCTACTTCTAAATATTGTCCAATTGTCTTAGGATAGCGTCGAGTTATTGGCCATCTGAAAATATAATCTTTGCCTTTTTATTGTCACCCTAACGATCATCGTCACTGGGGTGGAACTTACCGGGGTGGAATATGCCAGGGTTGAATTTACCGGAGTTATATTATATTATATTTTTTATATATATTTATTTATTATATTTTTATTCAAAAAGAGTACTTGATTTAGTACGTATACACATACGTACTTGATTCTATATTTTCACTTACACACTGCTAGTTAATAACACTTATACACACAGAGAAAGGATTAGTTGAATCAAATCATATTTGATTTGTTTGAATAAATTTTATGGTTTATCTGTGCGCCTACCTACGTGGTGAGTTGCAGGTACTATTTAAAATGAGTTAAATTGACGTTGGTTAAAACAGCACATACGTGAGTTAATTATTTTTAATTTCCAAAGGTCACAACAACTACCTGTGATAGTCAAAACTACTCGTGATAGTTGAACCAATTATATGTAATGGTTATAACAACTGCAGAACATGGGTTACATAAACTACTTGTGTATGTTTCTCAAATCACTCCTATGTGTTATACCAACTACTCGTGTAGGTTTTACCAACTACTCGTGTAGGTTTTACCAACTACTCGTGTAGGTTATATCAACATCTCGTGTTGGTTATATCAACTACTAGTAAACTAAGTAAATATGGACAGTATTATAATATGTAGTCTATGGTTGATCTTACCCTGAGACCAAATTCTTTGGAACCAGTAAAACAAACGGGGTTTGCGCTGCGTTTGTCAGACGGCGGGTTTCAGGCGGTATGACTTCGGGTTTTACTTTGTCAAGTAAATGTATATCAACTATAAAGGCCCCCACACACTACACGATCCACGAGCAGAGCCTTAGCAAACAAGCAGAGCCCCGAGCCAGATCGTGTAGTGTGTGGGCACTTCGAGCCGAGCCACGAGCCGCGCAATCAGGCTCGTGGTTCGGCTCGTGTTGATCTGTCACTTCCAGATATTTGGCTTGGCTCGTGGCTCGGCTCGGGTAGTGTGTGGGGGTAAAATAGCACGAGCCGAGCCTGCGGTCAGCTAAAGCGCCGTCCAGACGCTCCGACAAACCACTGAGCTTGGAAATACTTTCGCTCGGGCGAACACTGACAACACGAATTATGTAAAAAAAACTTATGTATATTTTTTTCATGTGAATAAATTTCATATAAATAAATTTAATGTAAATAAATTTAATGTAAATAAATTTAATGTAAATAAGTTTAATGTAAATAAGTTTAATGTAAATAAATTTAATGTAAATAAATGTAATGTAAATAAATGTAATGTAAATAAATTTAATGTAAATAAATTTAATGTAAATAAATTTAATGTAAATAAATTTAATGTAAATAAATTTCCATGTAAATGAATTTCCATGTAAATGAATTTCCATGTAAATGAATTTCCATGTAAATGAATGAAATTTCAATATAAATAAATTTCCATGTAAATAAATTTCCATGTCCATTGTATTACCTATCTCTTAAGAAAAAAACTTTCAAATTAATGCTCGGCTCGTGTAATGTGTGGGCAGGCAGATAGCTCGAGCCGAGCCAAGTAGACTCGAGCGAGCCAGAGGCCCTGCTGCGGCTCGGCTCGTGGATCGTGTAGTGTGTGGGGGCCTTTAGTGTAGGTTTAAATTTCGGTCCGGTTAGCAGTAGCCAAACTTTTTACCTGACTTTTCCAGTCACTATATTTACTCTATTAAATCATAATCTCGAGATATAGGTCCCTGTATCAATTAGATTAGACTATTTCTTCTCTACGACCAAATCTAACATTTATATTTATTTTATACTTTTGCTTCTGTGATATGCATTTGCATACTATTTCGATTTTTAAAAATATTTGATCACCTAGAGTCCTAGACTAATCTTTGCTTTTTGAAATGTTTTCGATCCAATGAATTGATATATGGTAATTAGTTGTAAATTAATAGATTAGATTGAATAAATAACTTCATGTCAGTTTATAAATAAGAAATTAGATGACGTAAATAACTTTACGTAGTGATAAATTGGTAAGCTAGATAAAGTGAAATAACCAGGCTAGATTACAAAAACAAATGTTGATAAAATAGATCTTTGATATGCTGCAATTATACTATAACCTAATGAATAATAATAAAGCCTTTATCTAACCATATTTTAGTGCAATTCATCTTACTAGTAGGCACTGATGTAGAAATATGTTAATAGAATTACCAAGGTCAAATTGAAAACAAAATATATACATTTAAGTTTTAGATTTATTATTTAGAAGCGCAATTTGAATCCTCGTCACTGTCTGTTACGACTATAGGTTGCCAATTCCTGAAATAAGAGATTCGTATATTAATATATATTGAATAGAAATTTATAGTATAGTTTATATACATTATCAATAACATCACCTACTCTTATTCCTTTTGTGATGAGATAGCGACAGCTTCGATATTCTTTTCATGTCTGGAATCCCTAAAAGCATATAAAAAAGTAAGAGCTAATCATATTGCAAATACATATTTAAAAATCATCTAACATTTTAAAATACTTACTTTGACCTAATCTAATTGTTCCTGAATCATTCAAAAGAATTGAAGAGGAATCCGATGGTTGATGACGTTGATCTACTCCATCAATTCTTCATAAAGATCTGAAAGTAGATTCAGAAAATATAGAAAACCATATTAAAAAAGAAATGAATAGAATTATTAACTGAGAATTATTTCATATAGGTAAATTATATATATAAAATTTTGAACTATTTATTAATCTTCAGATGTAGTATAAATTTAGCTCTAATAAATGCAATGGATTCTCCTTGCTAATCCTCATAATTTTGTTCACTATTGTAACAGGAAACTACAAACAGAGGGTAAATTAAGTACTCGATTCTTTGATAATAGTATATTAATAAATCTTATCATAGATTATCTGCAAGTACAACACCTAAGTTAATTATTAATAATAGATAAGGTACATATGGTCAAGTTTGTACGTCAGACTATTGGAGACAATACTGTGAGTCTAAACTCAGTCGTAAATCACAGAAAAGGGGAAAGTAGAGAGAATAAGAGGAAGGCTGTAACTAAGACCTGTTGGTTAATCACTGATTTTTACCGTAAATCTGTGCGTCCATCCAATCAATAATTACAGAAAAGGGAAAAAGTAATTTTGACCTTAGCCAAGGATTACTGAAAAGAGGGGAGATAAGTAAAGTAATTTTGACCTCAGCCAAGGATTACTGAAAAGAGGGGAGAAAAAGATGTAACTTTGACCTCAGCCAAGAATTACCGAAAAGAGGGGAGATAAAGATGTAATTTTGACCTCAGCCATGAATTACTGAAAAGAGGGGAGAAAAAGATGTAACTTTGACCTCAGCCAAGAATTACCGAAAAGAGGGGAGATAAAGATGTAATTTTGACCTCAGCCAAGAATTACCGAAAAGAGGGGAGAAAAAGATGTAACTTTGACCTCAGCCAAGAATTACCGAAAAGAGGGGAGAAAAAGATGTAACTTTGACCTCAGCCAAGAATTACCGAAAAGAGGGGAGATAAAGATGTAACTTTGACCTCAGCCAAGAATTACTGTAAGGAGGGGAGAGAAAAAAGAGAAAAGGTGCTTCAATTCCAATAACTTTTGAGGGATAAGTATTCCAACTTATTTTCCTAAATTAAGATTTTCAAAATTTGGACGGATATCCTATTCAGACTGTGAAGAAATAATGAGATTACATCTCATTTTAATAAAATCCTAATTACATATATAATAATCAAAGACATATTTTATTACAATGAACATCTATGATGTTACACTAAAATAAATAATAAATATACAAAAAATAGTATATATGATATAAAAAAATGATATAAGACATTCGAAAACATATTTTAAGGGTAACTAGCCTATTTATTAGGTTAATCTTTTTCGTATGGCATCAACGAATTTATGTATAAATATTACCTAATAGGTAATATGAGTACTTGCAAAAATATAATAAAATATATAACAATATTCTTAGATATATTATCACATGTAAAGGGTATTTTAAGTCATTATAAATAGTTAAATAGCATTTAACTGATGCACAGAATATACCTAGCATTTTTACTAAAAACTTCCAATTACAAACAAGATTATTAATTTTTCTTCATTACATTTAATCTAAAGACTTAATGCAAGTTTATGAAACCTAATATAAATAAATATCTTTAGTGACATACATTTTAATAGTTTTTATAATAGTTTAATAAACTTTGGATAGATGCGCACAAAAGGTGCGCATGAAATCGACTGATCTTTTAAGCTAATAATGTGGTCTTTATTATGTATATTAGCTTGTTATGGAAAATTTATTATTAAATACAGTTTATATATTAACTTTAAAGTAGTTTAAAGTGTTATAAAGTAATATGTTAAATACTTTCAGTCATTTTAAGTGCAGTACTCGGTTAATTAATTAGATTCACCACATAGGTGACATGTGTGTTATGACTTATGGAACCTAATTCACTCAATTATTATTTAAAGTAGAGCTTGTTTAATATGGTTGTTAATAGTTAAAATGATTATATGTAATATTTATAAAGTATTTTAATTTAGTAATGAAAATAAACAAAAAAATATATGTTGAAAATTTGACGTCCGTTACACTATACACTCTTAATTTAGACTTTAATTAAGTAGCAAAAAGTATAATACATCAAAAGGCTCACCTCTGGATGGAGTTCTCACTGCCAAATCCCTGGATGGTGTTCTCCTTATTTGCTCCCAGGAAGGAGTTCAGCCAACTACCTCCCTGGACGGAATTTTCCTGGTCATAGAAAACTAGGGTCAAGTAGGTAAATTGCGGCAATTTAACTAACTGCGGTTTCTTATCTCGGAAACATTAATAACCATCATGGCTTCAAGGCACTCGTGAAATAAACAGAATCTATCATAAATTGAGTTTATTATGATATTCAACAATTCAATATATAGCTAAACTAATTTCAGAAGGATTTTAAGACTTTCTTAATAAGGCCGCAATTAGAAATTAACGAACCGAATTTACCTGTGTATCCCTACCTATATGTACACTAACTAGTTTTAAAATATATAATTTTTCAGAATACTTAACTGGAGATACTAGGATAAGTTCCGAATTACCGGACAGTTCCACATTTTCGGTCGCCTAAGAAAAACTATATAAAATAATTGAACAAATTTTATTATAATTAGCTATTAGGTAGCTATATACTATATTTCATACGTGACCGAAAATGTGAAATCGCCTGATAATTTGAAACTTACCCTATCTGATGACAGCGAAAAACTGCCTTGCTTATGTAGAAGATATCGACACTGAAAAAACAGCTAGGTAGGTATGATGCTTAATTAAGTTAACATATAATAATCTAAGAAAATTAGTTTGGATATCATTTTACAAACTGGAAGGTAGTAATCAAAATTTATTATTATGAAAAGTTATATACTAATAATCAGCTCTTCAAATAACTCCTAGCCGCCAGTCTATCAATCCCCAAAATTTAAGAATATTTAGGCAGACATTTATCTATGGATTAAAGGCATTAATTAATAATTAATATTCGATCAGCAGCGAAAATACTATTTAGTGCATATAACGCTATTGTTTGCACTTGAACTAAAATGGTATTGAGGAGCGTTCACATTCAACACGTAACACACTTGAAACAAGATTTGAACTGAAAAGTGTTATGCGAATAAATTAGCTTTGAGGAAAGCATAAGTTGCCACTTACTCATTTGATTCAACTCACACCTAAACTTTAAAAAGGTAGCGACAACTCTCATAGTAAGTTAATTCATACACTGCAGAATACATTGGATTAACTGTCTTTGTGGGTTACTATAACACACTATGTCATAGTTGATTTAACTCGCACCTAAACTTCAAAAAAGTAGCGTCAACTCTCATAGTAAGTTAATTCATACACCAGATACATTGAATTGACAATCTTTGTGAGTTACTTCAACACACTATGTCCTAGTTGTTTTAACATATGTTCAAACTCCCAAAATGTAACTCCAACTCTCATAGTAAGTTGATTCAATCCATAAAATTATTTGAATTAACTATGTTTGGTGACACACCATGTCATAGTTGTTTTGACACACGTGAAAACATGAATTTAGTCCAACCGGGGTACGGTCAAGAGCCCCCCCCCCGGTCAAGAGCCCCCCCGGTCATGAGCCCCCCCGGTCACGAGCCCCCCCGGTCATGAGCCCCCCTAGGTCATAAGCCCCCGGTCACGAGCCCCCCCTCCATGTTTTTTAATCCTTATTTACCTAGTTAAACAAATGAAGAACTACTTAGATAGAAATAACTGAGAGTTGCTAATGTAGTTTGTTGTATCCGCTAGATTGTTGTACTGCACACTTCATGATTGTTTATTGGCCTGGCAGGGGGGTTCGGGGGGCGGCACGCCCCCCCATATACATATATTTTATGTCTAATCAGTAATGAACTACAAAAGTGTCAATAAGGATTAAATAATATAGGTAAATAAGGATTTAAAAACAGGGGGGCTCGTGACCGGGGGGGCTCATGACCTGGGGGGGGGCTCTTGACCGGGGGGGCTTATGACCTAGGGGGGCTCATGACCGGGGGGGCTCTTGACCGCGGGGGCTTATGACCGAGGGGGCTCTTGACCGGGGGGGCTTATGACCTACACCCAGTCCAACCAACTCACGTAATAAATTGATTCAAAGCATAAATTGCTGACCCATGAAATATGAGTAAACTTTTTTCTCTGAGTAGGAACAGTTTATATGTACGTATTAGCAAGACTGCCAACAAATGTCTCAGTACATTTATTACACAGTTTCTTATAGCTTACACCACCTGGTGAAACAAGTTTCCTTATGCTTCCCTTGGCATCTCTTTCTATTCTAACTTCTATTTGAAGTTCTTCTCATTTTTGGAAGGACTGAGTCTGTCTCTGATATAGAATATAAAATAACCATAATTTATTTACATTAGTCAAAATTTGCCCAAATTCCCAATAGTTGTAATAATGTAAATAGTGACACTCATCTTAGTGAGTGAAAATCATACATGAAGCTAGCAAATTACAGCAGGTGTATATTTTACTCTTTACCTGTACACAACAGTGACTATAATATCTTTCGGTTGTGTCACAGTCTGGTAAACACTAGACCCGTTGACTCGATCTGTCAGTCTTTGCAAAATACACTACGGCTTTTTCCTGACTGAAATAATTCTTGAAAACTTACATTCACTGTTGGCAATATGGTATATACGACATATATACAATATAGTAACAAGTTCAACACGTAGCTATTTTGATTAATCTATTAATGTGAGCTATATAGTTTCTTTCACATTTTTAAATATTTCATATTTAATTTGAAATTTGTCTACACTTAGTTTGGTCAACTTGTAAATAATATTAAATATAATTCTATACCAGAATTGAAATTATTTAGTCTACCCTAAGAGAGCTAAGAAAATTATATCAAAGAAAACTTTATAGAGGTATAACTACTCTAATATAGGTTGTAATTAATTTGTCTGGATAAATTAGATGAAATGATAATTTGTGGAGGTAAATTCTTTTTTAGAATTTTTACATAGTTAATGCTCTTAAATAACATAGTTTTAAACCTTCGAAAAGCTTCCGTAACGATAGCCGGATAAATGCTAATGAGTAATGATTAATATCAGTTAGTATAGTTTTGAGTAGGCAATGGCGGGAATTACTTCGCCAGTTCTCGAATTCAAATTAGGCAATATCATTTATAAATTAGCATACATATATATGAGATAATTTTATTATCATTTTATCAATCTTATTACCATTTGTAATAAGTCTAAATAGTTATTTTGGTATTTAAACCCAACTATATTAAAATTATAGTTCAATGAAGGTTACCAAGATGAAGAGGATGCAGTATTTTATTGCTGAGATAAAATGTCTGTATAACCTCATTAGATTAATTTTATATACTTGTGCGTGTGTCCATATTCGTCACATTCTTTGGTAAGTAACTGCATTCACGGAGTAGCTTTTCTGTATCCATGAGCTTGTCAGTTGTCACTGACGGTGATAGGAGACTTTGTTCATCGAGCCACTTTCCTTACTGACTGCTTCTTCCAGTTCTTGTTTTTGATTTCCTTTTGACGTCAGCAATATGGCCTTTGGTTCCGAAACAGACGTTAAAGGGGCAGTTCAGTCAACTTTTTTTTCATAATATTAATGTTGAACGAACACTTAGTAAAATAAAGTAAATAAAGAGTTCATGTACAATTAAACGGTTGAAAAAAATATAATAAGCGATATATATCATATTTTATAAATTCGATTTAGTTCCTGCGTCCTCCTACAGATGGCGCCACCACTCTGTACTATTTGTTTACATTTTACAGCTGATAACATGTGAACAATTTTTCTATCAACAGTAATAACAGGTAATTTATGAAGAGATGGTTTTCTTTTCAAAACTAAATCTAATTGTCTCAAAGGACAGTTTTCAATTTCACAAATTCTTTTCACCATTTTTATATGTTAATAACCGATTCAAGTCTGGGACTGGTTATCATTTTGTTTGCGTACTACAATGATTAGTTACGCGGTCCACCGCAGTCCAAAGATGGCGCCACTAATTTAAAATATACTTTTTATATAAACATTTCTAAAATCAACGAATATTCTAATGTTACATAAATAAATATACTAAATCGATTTAAGACCAATTTGGCGATAGTTTAATTTTGACTGAACTGCCCCATTAAACACCTACTAAAATAAAAAATAAAATTGAAGCACTATACATTTTTAGTAGTTTATCTTAAAAATCCAGTTTTATCCATAATATTGATCTGGGAATAGTTATGGTGGATATATTCACTGTGAATAGGTTGTTATTGCTACACAATGGTATATTTTCCATTGTTTTCCGGATTTATTTGATATTTAGATAAAATGCGTGACCTAATTGATTTTGAAAAAGGGCAAATTGTTGGTACTTGCATGACAGGAGCTTCGATCACCAAAACCGCTGAGCTTATAGATTTTTCTTTTTCTTTTTTGAAATCTACCATATTGAGGACGATGAAACAATACGAAAAATAGGAAAGACCTCCAACAATCGGAAAAACTTTGATCGACTTTCCAAGCTAGATCAGCCATCATTAAACCGTATTTTGAGGGAAAACTAGCGGACTAGGTGTGTGCACAGTAAAATCAGCATTCGTTCGTCGTGAGCTCCATAAATTCAAATACCATGAAAGAGCCGCCATCAGGAAACCTCTGCTCTCTTCTCGAAATGTTGAGAAGCGGTTGATGTCGTACCGGGAGTACAAAACCTGATCTATTGGTAACTCTCGATTTGTCTCTTGTGATGGGATCATCATCGGCGATTGTGAAATATCATATTTGATACAAAAGGAAATGCGAACCTGTTATTTCAGGGAGGGGGGGAATTTATGATATTTTAGGGAAAATAAACTTGCTCATATTTTTTTTAAATATAGTAAGTAAACAGTAGCAGCAAATTGAACTTTAGATATTTTTTTCTTACAAGGAATGTTACAGAATACAGGCCGAACGCGAAGTGTGGATAAATTAAAATGATGTGGATTAACCAAGGTAAGCAAAACTATATAAATCAGGTGAATGAAATCGAGAGTTACCTGTATTCTCTGATAAGTCTAGTTTTGTCTTTTTCCAACTTCAGGGTGAGTTAACTTGTGGAGGTAGCCCAAAGAAGCTTTCAATCTGGACTGTCTTCCCACGGTGAAGCACTGAAGAGGCTCTGTTATGGTTTTATTTTGGTCTAATTGTTGCCTTGCAAGGTAGAATCAGCAGCAAAGATTACCTGAATATTTTGGGCTACCAGGTGAATCCAATGTGTCAAACTTCGTTTCCTTGAGGTGACTATCCAAGACGATAATACTCTGATCCACATGTTAACAATTGGTATGAAGGGCATGAAACTGAGCTGGAATTCACGGAATGCCTCCACCCCCCTCCCCTCACAATCTCCGGATCTCAATATCATTGAGCATTTGTGGTGTACATATACTTAAGCAACATTTCAGGAATCGTTACTTTCCACCATAGTTTGATGGAAAATTCCGATGGAAAAAGTCATGAAGCTATATTATTCCATTCCGAGACGTATTGAAGTTGTATTGAAGGCGGTGTTCGGAAAACTGCCATGCAGAAAACTGCCAGTCACTTACTGACCTCGGAATGGAGATTATTTTGAAACTCTTAACAAATATGGCCGTTATGTAGTTTGTTATATACGCCAGTTTGTTGTACCCACGCTTCATGATTGTTTAATTACCTGGCAGGAGAGCTCGGGGCGGCACGACCCCCTCCTATACATCTAACTGATAAGTTTTATTTATACCTCAGACCGAAAGTGAATGGCAGTTTCCGTGTGACAGTTTTTTGCGTCGGCAGTTTTCCGTGTACCATTGAGGGCTAGATGGGTATTATTATTATCTATTATTATTATTATTGATTATATTAAGGGCTAAGTATTAAAATCGATTTTTTTTTTTTTTGAAATTCAGTCATTTTATTCTACTAATCATGTTCCCATACATTTTCTTTGCTTATTAAAATTACTAAATATTTTATGAAGTGTAAATAGTGTGAACAACAAACCCTTTATTTTTCATGTTATTTTGCTGCTTCATACCTTCATTTCATTATATAATAATTATGTAAAATATAACACATTTTTAGTTACTAAATTTAATAAAAACGTGATCTAAACTTGTATATTAATTCTGTTAAAGAACACATACAAAGTTTAAATCCTCGAATGTTTAAAACATACAGTCGCTACAGCTGTCTATGGCGGCTCTTTTTCAGGTAGTACATGGCTACAAATTGGAATACGTACCTGTGAAAACTGTAAATACAGATTAAAACATCGTACTTATCCAGAAAAAAAACAGAGAACAGGAATCTCGGATTTACAAGGTTAGTTGATCATTCAACAGTTGATAAAAATATATTAAATTTTAGTTGAGATTTAAAAGATGTCGAGAAATAGAAAGTAAATAGGAAAAAACTATAAAAATAGTGAATTAGTAGACACACACATATGTATTTTGTCTCTCAAAAGAGTGTCTGATAAACACTAGTGTAGTCACAAACAAACATAATGCATATGACCAAGAGTACAAAAACTGCAGAATTCAATAAGAGATTTGTAAAACCTCTGATAATAGGAAAAAAATTGAAAAAGTAAGAGTCTACAAATTTCCAAGGAATTGAAAATAACCCACAGAATGAACACAATATTGTAATAAGAAGAAATGAAGACACACAATTGAAGTAGAAAATAAAAAGTTAAAAACATTGAATCAATTCTAGAAAAAAGTCAGTAAATGAAACAAAAATGAAATAAATCAAGAAGGTTCGTGTGGAACTAAATTTATCAAACTTAAAACTCATTTCAATAATAAAAATCCTTTGGTATTCCACTTAGACTGATGATTAGATGATTAGACCTTGATAGGCTTCTCCCATCACTGTATGATATGCAGATAAATCCCTTACAACGGACAGTACATGAACCGGAAAAGTGTCCGCTATGTCAATCAATGGGCGCTATGGCGAACTCAGCTTTTACTTCAGTTGGGGATGTAAACTTTATAAGTTTTCTTTAACAGCATTTCAAAGAAACGTTAATGAAGTTAAACAATCTCAGATTATTATTTAATGAAGATTTTAATTAAAATCTATTAATATTTATATAACTTACTTATATAAATGTACAAAATACTAAGGTAGATATTCTTTTATATAGAATAGTTACACCTCCTTTTTTTCTATTGAATTATGAAAAGGGTTACTAGATCAAAATACTTATAATACGAAAACAATATATTGATTAAAGTGTTAATTGTAAATTTTAATACCTCTGAATATGATAAATGTTTGACTAGATACTTGGTAGACGGATAAAAAATATGTAAACCATATAATTTAAAGAGATCGTTATAGCGATCTGCAGTCCGGTAGAACGGACAATTTTGTCCTTTGTAAGGGTGTCCGTTCAATTATCGTCCGCTGTAAGGGTTTTGTCTGTACTCACATTTGTTGTTCATCGTATGGCAGCAATTCCCAAACACAAAACCGTAAGCTAACAGCATAATATCACAGGTTAAAACTATAACCATTTTATTTTAATTCTAAGTATTAGCCAAGAATTTTTCTTACTTTTTAATACTGACCTTAAGTAACCCTGATAACATTGCACTATCGGGCCATCGTTGGTAAACGTTGGCAAAGTAAAGGCACGATCGGACATTGGCACCCCAGTGCTATTACACACATGGGCCAATGCATGGTAAACGACCTTGGGCCAACTGTTGTCAAACAACACTGACCCAATGAAGGGAAACATTGATTAACCAATCGAGTGTTTTTTTTTTATTTACCAGTATTTTTATTATACTGATCTACCGGTTCTAATTAGCAGTTTTCGACAGAAAATCAGAGAAGGTGATGTGTAAACGATCTCTCTCAACTTTAATCATACCAAATAGCCAATTCAATATCCTCAATTGAGTATATCTTTGAACTTTTAGCCGTTTCTGGACATTTAGTATAAATAGGCCTGTTATCACTTCAATTATTAATTTAACACTTTAATTATTTCCTTCATAAAAAGGATCTTGGCCGCTAGTTAATTCATATATTTGGTGTGAAAAGTTATTTTTTCGTTTGCAATGATTATTCACATTGAAAATTACACTTTCTTTTCAATTTTAAATAAGAATAATATTATTTGGTTAAAATGGCGTAGGTTAAATAATATAGAGTTGAGTTTGAATTGGCAACTGTCTATTTTCCCTCCCTGATTTTGATCTTTAAAATGTATATGAAGGACAGTTACTACATTGTTTGAAGCTTGGTTAGAAGTAACTGTTGTCTTCGCGTGTTCTGTATAGCGTAATATATTTAATTCACCTTTTGTATGAAAATAGTACTGGCCATAGACATGCTCGATATCGGCAACGCTAAGTATTGCCGGTACCAATAAGCCATTTATACGTGGTTATACTGTTCAGGGCCGGTGGACATCCGGCCCTGAACAGTATAACTGCGTATAAACGGCTTATTGGTACCGGCAATACTTATACTGTTCAGGTGGGCCAACGTCGGGCCTTTGCTGGCCCAATACATCGAGACCGGCATGACAACGTTGGCCCAGAGTTTCGTTCAGAATTGGGCCAACGTTGGCCCAACATTGTAATGTTTACTGGGAAACTAATATTAATATGATGAAATTAAAGAAGTAAGAGAAATTAAGCAAAGGAATTATGATTACAAATTTTATTGTTACTCAGGTCGTATCCTGTAAATAACCTTTATCTGTTGTGGTTTCTGGCTTTCGATGTTGGGAGTTGAGATGAGATATAACTTGTTACTCTCTTCATGCAATGTGTTCTACATAGCCAACAATTGCTATGTTTGCTGCATCAAATGACTGAACCCGCGTGGAATAAGAAATTCAGTAATAAATTGGACGTCAATTCCTCCGACAATTGCCAAAATAACAATAATATAATAGATCAAAATAACTTTTTAAGTTATAATCTATAATCAATTGAATATCTGGGGTCAAGGTCAAGGTCATTCATAACTCAGAATGTACTCAACCAAATCAACTGAAATTTGAGAATAATTCTTAGTTAAATTACGTAATATTTCTTGGGGATGAGAATTAGGGAGCTTCAAGGGTTTGGTTGCTGTCTTGAGGTGTTTGTGAACATAGCTACCTTGTTTATTTGTAAATAGTTAGGTTGTATATGAAATTGAAATGCATTCGTGTTAAAGAAAGCTAATGCTATATAATAGTCAATCAGCAAACTATTCGAGGTTCTGATACAATTTTTTGTACACTTCACACGATAATAATTCTTGTTATGTAAAAACTACCAACGCTAACTAAGAATGACTCTAGTCGGGTTTTTCCTCTTATACTCTTTAAGTGAAATTATCAAACAAGAAAATTTTGTACAAGTAGGCTCAGCTCTTATAAAAGTGGTAATAATTGTGAGACAAGTCTCGATGTTAGTACCGTTCGTAAACATAGAAGACGGAGACAATTTCTTGTAGTGAATATTTCACAGTAACTACAATAAACATCGACATTACTTTCGAGATGAGGTCATTTGAAGCAATGGGTTCAGAAATTAGTCTCTATAACAGAAGAAATTTTAACAGTGACTATACAAAATACATACAAAATACATGCTATTGATTAGATAATATAATAAATAAAAAATTATTAACCAAATAGTTAGAGTAACATATAAGAATTAATTATTGACACTTTTAAATGTTACAAATTAAATTAGAAGTTAACTTCCAAATATGTAGAGCAAACCAACAATTGGAACTCACCATGAAACCAAAAAAAATCACAGTGCATAGAATTACACTTTGTTCAATATAACACAATTATATAAATCAAAGTATCAAACTTATTAGTTATCTATACTGTTTGAGAGTTCAGCTATGGTTGAATTTTAAAACTTTAAATTCACTACATTGGACTTCTAACATAGAGAATTAACTAATTCTGGAAACAAACACTGGAACGTTATTTAGTAGGCTTAGTCGAAATATTAAAACCATTTTCTTTCATTAAAGTAACTATTTCCCCGGTCTTATTACCATTTCGTAATAAGACAGAGTCGTGATTTGGTATTTTAAAGGAATAGCGTGGCTTATACTGTGGGTAAATTGGGAGTTACAATATTGTTGTCGTTTTTCCTTTCATTTTAATTCGGTTAAATTTAATAGGCGATATTAAATTACAGGACTTATTAATATAGATGTTGTGTTACAATGATCTATATATTTCTAACGTTCAACCTACAGGGTGTGGCTGCCAGAGCTCCTCTATAGAGTCTATAGCAGGGGTGCGCAAATGCAGCACTCAGTGCTATTTTGGCACTCAGATCAGCACTCGTACCCACCAGGGAAACGGTACTTTATTTTCTTCCAAAGAAAATTTAAAAAGTTTTAGCTCTGACTGCTTTATAAAATACTAGGATAATATAGAAGAGGATGGTAAACTAATTGAAGAACAGTATATTTGTAATGACCTTGATACTTTGATAGTAAATTTTATCCGTTAATAAGGTATTTTGTGTTTATTGTTACAGTAGTTTCGGTGTTAATATTTTTACCTCTGTCTCTTTTTATCTAGATCGGTTAGTTATATACATATAATATGATTGTCTAGGGACACTCTATAACACTGTGGTAAGAGTTTTTGCAATCATTTTGACGTCCCTACTTTTTATGAGATAGGTAGCCATTTTCATTTACCCTGTGATAATTAATTACTTATTATTACTTATGAATGATAATTAATTTTTGTTTTTATTATGAATTATTTTCAAATGAAAAAAAGTAATTAAATATCATTTATCAATTACTTTTAAGGCAAATAATAAAAATACTCCCAATATTTATATGCAAAATACCATGTTACGTACTTCAATAAAATCTACCACCTCATTATAATTACTCGGTATCCCCTGCAATTTAAGAAAAAACGAAAAGAAAATGGTTGAGGCACTGAGATTCCATCTTTCGGCACTGAAAAACACAATGTGTGCCCACCCCTGGTCTAGACTCTATGTAAAGCATATACTATTTGGTCGATAGATTAATCTCATACAGGCAGGCCCAGCTTTAATAACCAAATCACGACTCACTTTAATTACCAAACGGTAATTAAAGTGGGAAAAATTAACAAGATGTATATAATTGTCACTCCTTGCATATACAATTATACATCTCGTTTTCTATATAATTATTATGGAAGAAAATTTGTTTTAGAGTTAGAGTATATATAAGCCTATTAATATATAGAATATAAGCCAATTAATAAACAGTGTTTGTGACTGTGATGAAAGTTTAAATTAGTGAATTTATATATATAAGCCGATTAATAAGCCTATTAAATATGCCTATTAATAAACAGTGTTTCAGTGTTTGTGACTGTGATGAAAGTTTAAATTAATGAATTTATATATATAAGCCGATTAATAAGCCTATTAAATATGCCTATTAATAAACAGTGTTTCAGTGTTTGTGACTGTGATGAAAGTTTAAATTAGTGAATTTATATATATAAGCCGATTAATAAGCCTATTAAATATGCCTATTAATAAACAGTGTTTCAGTGTTTGTGACTGTGATGAAAGTTTAAAGAAATGAATTTATTAAAGGTTTTAAAGATCATCCATAGCTTAACTCTCACTCAGTATAGGTGAGTAATAAGTAGATACTTAGATTTCTATAATTATTGTGCTACATTTAACAAACAGTAATTTTATATTCTGCGAAATATTTTTGGTAGTAGGGTACTAAGCTCCAATTTATTGGTTGGTTCTACATTTTCGGACACGTTAGAAAAGAAAATATACTGATTATTATTTAACTTATATTAAAATTGGTATTGTAATCAAATAAAAGTTAAATAATGATTATTTTATAGAGATTTTTATACGTGTTTGAAAATAAGGATCTGTGCGATAATACGGAACTAACCCTAAAATGGGACATGTTGAACCAATTGCTTCCAATAACCTCATCTGGATTAAAATTTTGATGTTTTTTCTAGTTACCATGAAATAATCACAAAAAATTATCTCCGTTTTCTATGTCTACGAACGGTACTTATTTCGAAACATGACTCGAAATAAGTACCACTTTTATTAAAGTGGGGTTTAATTAAAGAGGGGCCTGCGTGTACTAATAACTAATTTCACAATTCAAAGTAAAGATAAAGAAATAACTAAAATCAATCTTCGTCTTCAAGCCCATTCTATACTAGCAGTGAAAACGCAGCGTTTTAACTGCTATAGTATGGAATGGGCCTATGAAATGTTAATGCGGGAAATATTTAAAAAAAACATTGTCACTAACTTTAAATGTCTCATCCTAGATTCCTAGAACAAATTATTCTACGAAAATATGTATATATATTAAACAGTTGAGCGCCTACACGATACCACCAACAAACTGAAACGAAATCATTAATTGATATAGCTATTTGCTCCTGTGACCGGTCCTTTAGCTGAAAACAATTTCACCGAAAACAAATTCGCCGCACGACACTTTAATAATAATTGTCATATTTTCGGTAAAAGTAACGTGCGGCGATAGGAAATAGAACCAATTGTAACTACCGAATTTCGAACATAGTGTACTGAAATCACAACATGGTATAGTGACAACTCTCCAAAATACCTTCAACCAATTCAACCTATCTTCTCATTAGTTAAACTAGCAAGACCCGGGCTTATTATCTTTGACGAAGTTTTATTCAACCAAAAACACAAGAAAATAAATTTGTAGGCCATTATTTAGAATAAACACTTATTTTTTACATTGGTGGAGAAAGGAAGGGAGCTTTACTGGTTGTCACACGATTACAGAGTAAAACCTGAGGAGACTGATCGTCATAAGCGAACTACAGGGAAATAGACTTGGTAGCTCACAGTAGATCAGATATGTTTGTGAGTACTTTCACGGGGTCGAACGTTGATTACCTTAGGGTTAAAAGTTGATATAAAATTGAACTCCAAAATCCAGAAATTTAAATGGTCTCTTCACTATACCGAACCACATTGTCCAACTTAATTTATAATAAGAGAAGCCACTATCACTAGGCGGTAAAATCGAAACAACCTACAAACATACCTCGTTTAGCGAAAATTTATATTGTCTGACAATTGGACTGAGATCTGGGCTTCGTACTGGCTGACCATCAATTAAAAACCTATATCAGCTACCACTCAAAAAAGCTTCAACTTTCTTTGCGGTGTGGCAGGGCGCGTTCTCCTGCATAAAAATAGGAGATTGGAACGAAGAAGAGCGCAGAGAGAAAACAGCAAGCTGTAATAAAATCCCTTTGTAAACTTCGGCATTAATCAGTCCGTTACAAGGGGGGCAATTTAACGCCGTCAATCCTGATGCTTTAAATTGGGCAACAATTCGTTGCACAACACTTTTAAGCCTTCCAATGGTAGTTGCTATCTGTGAATTTGTTTTGCCCTCTTGATGAAGGGCCATAATCATTTGTTATTCATAAGAAGTCGCCAATCTGCTATCAAACGCTCCCATGTTGACAATTGAAAGTTCCAGTAAGGTTACATCGAAAGACATGTTACATTACTGTATGAAAGATCTTCTAAATTAATAAAAAGTGGTTCTTTTTCCGTAATTTTCTATTTTATATCGTTTTCTTTTGGCCACGGAAAATTTTTTGAAGATACTTTCATTATGTGTTGATAACTCAATAAATACTGACATTATTACTATAGCGATCGGTATTGTAGGGTTCCTGGATAGAGGCAATGGGCCGAATTCATAAAGAAAAGCATATGCTCATACTTGCAAAATATGAAGGAAGTGCTTATACTTGTATTCATAAAAGTTTCAAGCGAAACCTTCTACCTTTAGATCAAAAGCATATCTTTATGCTCGCATAAAAGTAAATGGGTATTCATATATGAATGCCCTCTACTTCTAATAAAGAGCATAGGCTTCAAAAATGACGAGTCTGGTCAGTAGCAAACTTCAGCGGGAAGTGAAAGATTGGGTTCTGTCCGATTATCAGCATTATGGCCCACTTTGTTTATTTGAGGCATGGTAAACAATGCATGCCCCTTTTACCCACCCGTGATTGTGATTTTAAGATGTTATTTTGTTTTGAAGAACAAGATGTACAATGGCTTGCGCTTCGATTTTTAGGCACCAACAAGAAAACAAGGAGGTCCCTTGCCATCTCGTTTGCGTTACCTCAGTAATCCTGGCTATCAAAAGGATATGAGTTAAGAACTAGGTGTTAGCCAAGCAACTGTATCGCGGACTGTGAGTACGGTTGTGGATCGCATAACTATTCCAACTACCAATAGAGAAATCTTAGAATCAAAACAGTTATGGTCAAGAAAGTTAAGTTTCCGGTAGCAATTGGCTATATCGATTGTACTCGTATATGGGGTTTATGAAACCAAAACTGCATGGAGATGAGTAGCTATATTAATCGAAAAGGAAGGTCGACTCTGTATGTTCATTTGTCTGAATTCTTTTCACGACTAGAGGATATGGAGAAATTCACAAATGTGTTCAAAATTATGAACTGTAGCAAAATGTTGTGCTACTTGGTGATAACGGATATGGTATAGAGCAATGTCTCATTACTCCTTTTCGAAATCCTTCAACCCCTGCTGCGGTTAAATACAACCAGCTCTTCAATAAAGGATTCCAGGACAATAACCCCCCGTGCAAAAAAAAAAACCCGCGGTCAAAAAACCCCCGTGCAAAATACCCCCGGACAAAAATCCCCCGTGCAATTAACCCCCCGAACAATTATGCTATTTATATAGACCGGGGTTTTTTGCTTGGGGGTTTTTTGTCCGGGGGGGACAAAAAAAACCCAAGCAAAAAACCCCCGGTCTATATAAATAGCATAATTCATTTTTATTAATATATTAAACATTATTCAATGCGAACCAATAATTATTACATTATCTTCGAAAAGATGACAAATTTTCTGCAAAATAAGGTATGTCCAATTACCTATTTTATAGTAAAAATAAGTACAGTATACATTTTGTCACTATCAAAATGTATACCCCCTCCCCCCAATCGGACCGCTAACCTAACCTTAGGTGCATTATATCTCTTTATATTTATTACATATAGTAATTTTATTAATAAAAAATTAATGAAAATTAATTAAAATGAATTATGCTATTTATATCGACCGGGGGTTTTTTGCACCGGTTTTTTTTTGCTTGCCCGGGGGGTTTATTGTACGGGGTTTTTTTGTCCGGGGGTATATTGCACGGGGGTTTTTGACCGCGGGTTTTTTTTTTTTGCACGGGGGGTTATTGTCCTGTCACCTAAATAAAGAGAGAGAAATAATTGAACGATGCTGTGGTCAACTCAAACGTCGATTTTCTATCTTACTTACGTGTGTCGCTTGAAGTTAGAAAATGCTCCAAAAGTAACCGTTACCCGTTTTATACTCCATAATATTGCGAACACTTTAGGTGGTCCTGACTTCGAGCCAGCTGAAGAGATACCAGAGGTCTATGAAGAAAATGATGCCAACTTTCAGGAACAAGTTAACTTTTCGCAAACAGGGATACGAAATTAGAAACAACATGACCATTTTAATACATAATTTAAATACATGGAATGATTGTTGTTAACCAAAATGACCATTTATAAAATTAACGATATGATTTTAATCACAACTGTTGAAAATAAAGCAATATAATTTTTTTGGTTATGATAAATAAATAAATAAAAATCGTTTTTTATTTGGTACAATTATTACAGCATGTGGAAGGAGGATATCCTCGCAAATATAAGGATGTAATAGCAAGTATAAGGTAATTATTATGAATATGGAAAGGAGGATTTGCTTATACTTCCACCTTTTGCTTGAGAGCAAAACCGTACACTTCTACCTTATGCTTGCAAGGATATCATTCATTTTATGAATATGGCCCAATGACTCATTCTCTAAAAAAATTATTGGAAAGTTGCCCACAGAAAAAAGAACATCAAAAAGCACACATCAAAATTGGCCACACACAAAAAAGCCTAAAAAGGAAACCCCTACTGGTATAAAAGCCCACAAGGAAAAAAATCCCTCAATAAAGGTACAACAAGAATAATACATGTTTTACAAATATACATATTTATATATTATATATATCGGGGAAAGATTAATAAATCCTAATAAAAAATTATAAAGATATTGGTGTTTAATTATTATTTAAAATAATAAAAGTCCTTCATGTTATCGATGTGTCCTATATTTTCGGACTTATAATAAAACCATATATAACTAGATCATATGCACTCGGTAGAGCGCATACCTTCGCCTCCTCTTTGACCCGTTCTCTCCCAAAATTTAAGAAACTGCTAACTGGATAATAACCAATCGTCCCACCAAGTTTCATGCAATATGGTACTATACTACCAAGTTTGGATCGCTTCCAAAATTCTAGCAGCAGGTCACTGGATATTGACCAACCGTCCCATCAAATTTCAGACAATTTGGTTGAATACTTTTGGAGTTATTGAATTACAAATGGCCTTGACCTTGATCTTTCACCTTTGACCCGATCACTTCAAAAATCTAACAAAATGGTTCCTGTATATTGACCAATCGTCACACCAAGTTTAACGCAATATGGTTCAATACTTTTTGAGTTATAAATGACCATGACCTTGACCTTTGACCGGGTCGCTCCCAAAATTCTAGCAGCAGGTCACTGGATATTGACTAATCGTTTCACCAAATTTCAGACAATTTAGTAGAACACTTTTTCAGTTAAGCGAAATGTAAAACTAACCAATAAATTGGAGTTATACTGACACAAAAAATATGCACACAGAGAAAGGATTAGTTGAATCAAATCAAATCAAATTTGATTTGTTTTGTCTCATATGAATGGGTAATTTTTGCGCCTACCTACGTGGTGAGTTGCTGGTACTACTTAAAAGTAGTTAAACTGACGTTGGTTAAAACAAAACAGTCGTTTTGACTCACTACTAAACTTAAAAAAAGTTGCGCCAACTCTCATAGTAAGTTAATTTATACACCAAATACATTGGATTAACAGTCTTTGTGAGTTACTACAATACACTCTGTTGTTGTTTAACATACGTTAAAATTCTCAAAAAGGTAACTTTTAACTCTCATAGTAAGTTGATTCAATCCATAAAATATATTGAATTAACTAATGTTTGATGACACACCACGTCATAGTTGTTTTAACACACGTGAAAATATGAATAAAGTCCAACCAATCTCACGTAATAAATTGATTCAAAGCATAAATTGATGACCCATTAGATATGAGTAAACTTTTTCTCTGTGTGGAAAGAGCATCAATTTACCGTTTGTTCTATGTTACAATTATTTTAGTTAAAGTATCCAACTAATTAATCACCTATACAGAGCGAGAAAAAAGTTATGGTTCAATTTTAAAACTATCAATTTATTTGCTACTTTGAACTTTTATCGGAGAGCTTTAACTAATTCTGGCAACAAACACCTAAACACTGTATTGTGAATAGGCAATAAGTCGAACCTAAAAACAATTTTATCATATTTTAAACTCATAGAAAATGAAATGTTTCAGGAGTAACAATTATATACAGGGTGGGGCGTAAGTTTGGAAGCAATTTTTCAAACATTAATATAATTCTTAAAAATAAGTTCCTAAGTAGGTTTGAACTATAGTAGATACACTACATTATGACGTGGCAGTGTTATTTTTTACAAAAATTTAGTCAATTCAAAAATGTCAGACAAAAGAGAAGCCATTGTTGTTCTACACCGTGCCGGGAAGTCAGATTCCGTCATTTCAAAGACTCTCTCAATAGCGAGATCGACTGTTTGGAAAAGTGTGAAGCGTTTTAATGAGAGAGGAGACTTGACTGATCGTCCAAGAAGTGGTAGACCACGCTCACAACGCACCAAACAACTGATAAAATGTGCCCGAGAGAAGATCAGGAGGAACCCGAAAAGGTCAATACGATTGTTAGCCAAAACAGCTAATGTGAGTCCCAGAACAATGAGAAGAGTTGTCAAAGAAGACCTAAAGATGTCCTCTTTCACCCTCCAAAAGAGACAGACTCTGTCAGAAGCTGTAAAGAAAAAGAGATTGGAGAGAAGCAAAGCACTTCTGAGAGAATTGAAGTCTGGCACGGCTGGTGAAATTGTTTGGTCTGACGAAAAAATTTTCACAGTGGAAATGGCTCACAACCGGAGGAATGACAGAATAATTGGTAAAAGTGCAAAAGACATCCCATACAACCAAAAAACTGTCCACAGAACCATGAAACCTGCTTCAGTAATGGTCTGGGCTGCCGTTTCAGAAACTTGGAGATCTCCTTTAATTTTTGTGGAATAAGGCGCCAAAATCAATGCTAAATGTTATATTGAGAATATTTTGACGCCAATGTTGGAGTCAGCTAAGGATCACTTCGGTAATGACACTCTATGGACATTTCAGCAAGACGGCGCGACTTCACATACTGCAAATGTCACTCAAAACTGGTGCCATGACCATCTTCCACGGTTTTGGTTCAAAGAAATGTGGCCTCCCTGCTCCCCATATGTTAATCCTATGGACTTTTCGGTATGGTCCATTCTTGAATCAAAGGCCTGTGGTAAATTCCATCGCAGTGTGGATGATTTAAAGCGTTCGCTCCAGAGATCTTGGAAGGAAATTTCACAAGAACAGTTGCGTGCCGCAGTAGGAGGAGTTTGGAGGAGATTTGAGGCTGTTATTGAAAACAAGGGGGACATTTTGAATAAATTTATGATTTTTGAATTCTTAAAACCCTTATGTAATAATAAATAAATTATTAAATATATTTTTCGTTGGATTATAATATGCACTTTCATTTGCTTCCAAACTTACGCCCCACCCTGTAGTAACTTGAATAAAATATCCCGTTCTAATAGCCATTTGTTATTGGATTGAGAAGTGATTTTGGTAATAGAAGCGGGGGCCTGTTTGTATGGAATCACCTGATACATTATCGATATAGTCACTTCAAGCCAACTATTTGTTGTGAATGATTACTAACCTTTAATTGTATTTCATACATGAAGGGCATGCATTTAAATGTAATTCTCCAATATCTTACCTCAACTGCCAAATGAACAACTCAGTTATTCTTGTTAGTACCCTGCTATTTCAGTTTCAGTTTTTAGATGCTCTTAACTCATTAATCAATGCAAAATATTAAACGAGGTAAATAACTTATAGAGAAAGTCAACCCGTTTAGCATATCTAATTTCATATCTGCAATCGATAAACATATTTAATGTGTTCATATGAAATGATTCGGCTCAAATCGTTATAATAATATTATAAATTTACACCTGGCTATTAATGTAATAGTGAAAAATATTATGAAATATATCCCATATACACTTTAAAGTACAATATAAAGAAATGCGTGGACGAATTGTCCGTAGACGAAATGTACGTGGATGAAATGTCATAAGCCCGGTGAAACATCCTGAAGCATGAGAAATGAAGTGCACTGTATAATTGTACAGTGTATGTATTTTTGTGTTGTCTGCAATAAAATCCCTCAGTTTTCTGAGTATCTCTTGACTCCTCTATTCTGAAGTAAGTTCTGTGAAGTGTAGTTAATTATAGAGGAGATATGCTGTACTCAACAAATAAGTTGCAATATTTCATGATCAATTTTGACATGTTTTGTTATTCATTTAGAAAGAGATTTGAGAGGAAAATTCGGTCTCGCAACTTTCGGTTTGAGGTATAAATAAAACTTATCAGTTAGGTAAAGCACCCCCCCCCCCTGCCAGGTCATTTAAACAATCATAAAGTGCGCAGTACACTAGCGGATACAACTAACTACATAACGGTCATTTATGTTGAGAAGCAATTTATAATTCTGAGACCGAATTTTCCAGACCGAAATTTCTGAAACCGAAATGTCCGAGTCCGAAATTTCCGGCTACCGACTTCATTATATAGAGGAGTTGTACTATATAGGACAATGATCACGAGGACGTTTTACAATGGTAACTGATTTAAAAGTTTTTGTGTTTCTATGCACGTGATAGCACATAAAATGCTTCACAGTGTTCTTCGTTGATGTAGTAAAAGATGACCAAAATATAGATATATGAAGGTATTATTTCTTTCTTCACATATAATAAACAAGCAACTATGCTACATGGATATATTTATGTAAATAAATACTTCCGATGAAGTCAAATTTGATTTGTTGTGTTTGTTGTAAATTCTCAACTGTACCAAATTTTCAAGATTTCACCAACCAGATTTATTGGAATTCGGAAATATTGGGATACTGTTTATATAACCTATTTTCTATTGGTGCACCGACAATTGGGCCTACGAAAATTGGACCCCACGACAATTGGGCCCCAAAACAATTATGCCCAGAAAAAAATTGGGCAGAAGACACAATAAAGAAGTTTTACTTTGTTATTTGTTACAATATTATCTTTGAAACATGCTTTATATTCTCTAAAAATATGTTTATATTTTTGTAATTCAATTGATATATTTGATAAGGCATATATTAGCAAGTCCTTCAAATAACATTTGGATGCTATAATCTCATGTTTCAATGTAATGAAAATCTTTGAAGTATTTAAATAAGTTGTATTATTTTGAATCATGTCATATATGGATCCATCGTCTGAAAAAGACAAATATTTAGTAACAAAATAGGTAAATTTTAAAGGTTATACGTTACATTGAACATTTTAACAGTTGTTGGAATAATATGAGATTATATTAGAATACATTTTGTAATAATAATTCATAAGACTCTTCAATATTGAACACTGAACAGGCTTCAAAAAATTCACATTATTTTTAATTCAATTAGTATGTTCCAATAATTTTGGCAGGTCTAAAATACCTACATTCTTATTACATATCTATTGTTTCTTCATCTAAAATAGCTACATTCTTATTTTCACTATATATATAGGTACTGTAACTAGGGAATTGTTTCTCACATGACCTATCGCAGAACAGAAAATTATTGTAGTTTAGAAGAATAATAGTATTTATTCATGAAAAGAATATGCTCAATTAAAAATATTTATTTTTCATAACGAGAATATTTTTTTCATGGAAGGAATATTCTTTATTTTAAATATGCTCAAGACTGTATTTTTTATACAAAACATATATTTTCAGAACCCTAGTTATCACAGTAGCAAGGGTCTTTAATTAAGTTAATACAGTAAAAATCTAAAAAAATGTGCAAATAATATAATTGCCTTGGGGCCCACTTGTCTTGGGGCCCAATTGTCAAGGCCCAATTGTCGTGTGGCCCAATTGTCCTGGGCCAAATTGTCTTGGGCTCAATTGTCGGGGCCCAACTGTCGGTCCACGTTTCTCTTATATGCACAGTGCTGACGATATTTTAAGGTTTTTCCTTAAGGTATTTTAACATACTTGTGTGGGATCACAAATTATTAAAATTTATTCTAACGAAAAGAGGATGTAGAGATGTTTGATTGATGATATTTGGTGATAGGATATCGTGGTTTTAAGCACAACTCTTATTTGCTACATATGTGTTATATGTTGCTCTATAGTTTTTTCTTTAAACTATAAAAATATTCAGATAGAATGACTGACAATTATAGTCACTCAGAGCAGATGCTGTACCTTCACACAGCTACAGTAGAGCTCTTCAACTATAGTACCAACTTCTGAGTTATGAACTCCTCTGCTATGAACTGTTTTTACATTTTCTATGTAGCGCTTAGAAAACTGTTTACGGTGAGTGATTTAAATACACATCCTTGACTGAAAAGTAATTTAAGTTCTTACTTTTGTTTCTAAAGAATAATCATAAATTGCTGAACTAACCTTGTTTCATTACCTCATAACGATATATACTATAGTTAATTCAAGCTCTTACTAATTCCAATGAATAATTACAAGAGAACATTTTCAATGATAACTATTGTAAACAAATCATTCTCTGATATGAACAAATCAGAAGTTCATAGTAGAGGTGTTGCACTGTACCCCCACTAATAACATTCAATAATAACTCGCATGATCAATTCACATCCACAAAAATATTTCCATATTAAACGGTATATAATGAGCATATCCTTTGACAATTTGTATACAATGTCTATATAGATTACAAATTTATTCAATGTACATTAAATTTTTCCTCTCAAATTACTGATAAGATTTATATTTCAATTGTTATTAAATTAGGTATATTACAACAAATTATCTCAATTGTGTCTGGTGAAACGATCATAAAAACTCATACTTCTTCAATTGATTTCGGAACAAGTATTGCTGATGCTAATCAATCGTTCAAATGCAACATGTTTAAGATATAATAGAACTGACCCATTAAATGATTTAAATATAAATTACCTGTTTTTATTGAACAAGGACATATTTGTTGCTCTCTGTAATTAAAGTGGAACTAAGCATGTAGAAGAAATGCTGCAGAAGAGCATTGTATGCACTCTCTACTCAATAGGTATCATCCTCTGGTTCATTAGATTAAAGTACAATTAGAACACACTGAGTCATTTCCAGTTCACAGACAATTGGATGACCAAAAGTGAGCGGCACAATTAACTTAAGTGGAACCATTGGCCTCCCTTCTCTCTCTCTCTCTCTCTCTCACTTTGCACATATGACATTCTCTCTCTCTGCCTCAGCAGATGAGAAAGGAACAGCCTGGAATACTGGAATAACAAACTTGGAATCTTGAACAAATAAAAAGAATTTAATTCATTTGACATCATTCAGCATGCACCTGAAACTCAGTAGTCATTTATTATAATTATTAATAAGCTCAAATGAAGAAAATGGTATAAAATGTACCAATTTGTGAGCAGGTTCAATGATCATTTAATATTAGTAATTAATACAGGGTGGACATGCGTTATATTTCTTATATTTTATTTCAAAATATAAATTTTATTAGCTTTAGAACTATAAATGCGTTGATATAAGTAATAATACCATAATTAATGTAAATAATCTATAAACATCTCATGATTTCTTGCACACTGAAAAATAAATAAGAAATATAAGCCAAAATAGAATATAATTTCGGATTGCAATACGTCACCGGATACTATAAGATAATATATCCATGGAAGAGCAATAATTGCATGCTGATTATAGTATAGTGCCACGGATATAGCCGGCAAATGAAATTTAAATAAAAAAGATAATGTATTTTCATTGTCAAATAATTAGGTTAGCATACAAATTTCTATAAAATACTCATTGCCTACTTATGGCCCTCCCCGAAAAAAGAGTAGATTATTTGGAAAGTTATCGCTGCAATATTTCAATGTCATTCTGAACATATTAATTCAAATAGTTTCAAATTATTTTTGCATGTACTACTACATAAATGCAATATATAATTCATATTCTTCAATATTGAATTGTGTATCTTTAAACTAGCTGTACAGAGATATCCGTCGCTATGGTTTGCACGGCCTTAAATCAATGCATTAAATATAATGCTCTTATATGGTGGGTGGCCATAAAATTTTTCCCTTTTCAAATATTTATAAATAGATTATCAATCGAACACAAGACTGTAAACAAATTCTCTATAACAACGTCATAATAATATCAATATATAAAGTACCTCATTTCCATGCCGTTTGGTAGAGATTTTTAGGTACAGAATATATAGGACACCTTATAATTAAAGACATATTTTATATGGAAAACAAAATTTGAAGACTTTTTTATTTAAAAAAGTTGCATTTTGTGTTCAAAAATTGGTTGTAATCTTCTTTTAATAGATTACTATCATATTTTACAATGAAGTTAACTCTCATAGAATGGCCAATGATATGCAATGTCGATACCAACGAAATAAAGAGTACCTACTGAACAGTACGTCAAATATTAGAGATTACAGAAAAATAAGAAAAAGGGAAAAATTCAATTACTTCTTAGGAAAAAAGATACACTTTTCTTTTTTCAGAAAATATGTGTTTCTGTTTTAAATAAATATTTTACATCCTATTTTATTTCTATTAGTACATATATACGCAATACAAAATTTACGGACTAATCAGGTGACCTAATTGAGGAGTATGTATACTATATACCTACTGTGTTTTCGCAAAATAGTATTTTTTTGTGTCTCACACTATACACTATACATTATTCACAGCAAAAATGTAGAGTGTTTATAGTGTATATCAAATATTAGGTATATCTCCAGATGAAATGAGTTATCCTAACTCTCTTTAGTTCATATTTTGAATTATATCCTAGATAAGCACCATGTGATACTTTAGCAAAATTGAAATAACTTAATTTCAACGGGAGATATGATAAATACAAAAAAATAATGTTTGGACAGTATTTATCTGATGTTCCATGAAACCTATATATGACGTCAGTCAAACGCATATCTATACAGGTTAATTTTTACGATTGTGATTATTTAATTTTAGGTAGGTACATACCTATACTTATCTATATATAATTTCTTTTGACGAAGCTTTTAAATAACTACATTCGAGTATCAAGATAGTGGTAATTACTGCATGCATATAATTATAGGCAATGTAGCTACGTGACTGCGATGCACTTTATTGTAAAAACTGGATTAAACATTCAATTTATGCTTAATTTCCTGATTCAATTATTTCACATTATTTCAATAGGTTTTCTTGTTTTTGTTGAAAGAAAACTTTCAAAGGTTGAACTATATGGTAAAGGCTCGTTTTCAGAAATTGAGCTATTTAAAATTTACCAATGGGCATGATTAATTAAATTTTTTAAATTTATTTAGAGCATTATTAATTTTTATTTCAATTCTTTACTAATTTTAACTCGCAATTGACTAACTAAATGCCACACACATAGAAATATAGAACAACTTTTGTGAAAAAAATACCTAGCATGATCACTGATCAGTTTATTCGCATAGTGCCGATGATTAACACATTTATTTCAAACAATTTAATTAGAGCAATAAATAGTTAATTTCTATAGTCGAAGCGTTACGTGTGTTTTCTTTTCAGAAGCATATAAGGTCATCTACCTAGCTTACTCTTTCAATGGAATCTTTCTATCTAACATTAAGCAAAAATGTATAATATAGCAACATAAGAATTGATCATAATTTTTAGTCAGTGAAAATGTAAGCTAGGTATAGAGATGACCTTATATTCTTCTGAAACAAAAGCAACATGCAACGCTTAGATATTACTTATTTATTTTACTACTTTATAAATATTTTGAACTAAATGTGTTAATCAGCGACATCTATTCAATTAAAATAATCATGCTATTTCTGTTTCGCAAAAATTATCCAATTTTAAAATGTTCATACATCATAATATAAATGACCAATATATATGGATATCTCCGTTAAACGATTAAATTCTTTTAAAATAGAAATTCGTTGAATAAGCTGCAATTATTTTACTAGTTAAGTCTGCAGGTGGGAATCTCAGTTAGTACATGCTACGACCTATTGTAATTCTCCTGTCTCAGACTAAAAATAATAAATATCATCAAGACCAAAATCGTGGATAAGTTAATACCGCAAGGCTATTCCTATCTAACATTTAACATTATACAATAAAGCCATTATACTATTCAATTATAATACTTGAAAAGTTCTCTGTCGAAATGTGAACATCGAATGTTCTTCAGTCTCCGATCATCAGAAGCCCCGCCCCAATCTCATGATCTCTCTCTCAACGAAGTGGTCCCCGCCCACCCAATGCCTTTAGCCAGTCACATCTGTTGTGATGATGTCATGCCCCGCCTCTATTGATTAATGCGTCACACGCCCAACCCACATGCAATGGCGTCAAGAGGCTTCGGCCACTCATTATTGAATTAGGCTCATCATTCGATTTCTGATCATGGTTGTGAGCACACCGCAGACGCATTGCTATCAATAATACAATATATAGCTCTTTTTTGTCAATTATCTTAGGTGAATTAATTCCTTTGATTTGTATCTCGGGCAAAGACTGATTTGGAAAATTGATCGCAGTATTATTAGTGATTTTGAACAAGTGGCGATGTCTGTAAGCATATTTTATAAGTAACTGAGGAGTTTTAGTCCAAACCATAGTGTTGTTTCAGTCCAAAAAATACTCAAGTTAAAAAGTGATATTAAACCACAATAGATTACTTCAATATGGATTACGCTTACCTCAATCAGGCGGCTGCCGCAGGATTCGATACCTCTTCCTGCAGTTTAGGAGGCTCCCTAGCAGGTACCATGGAGTCGGCTCCCCATGTTCCCTACTCCTATTCAGACCTCACTTCTTGCTCACAAATGCCATCGGCCTACCGGTACTCGAGTGCGGCAACCGTCAGGGGGTACAACACAGGCATGGGCATGGGAATGGGCACCCAGAATTGTGGTGTTATGGGCAGACAACCCGACCCCAGATCTATGTTCCCATCAGCCGTTACATCAGTCAATCTTCAGAGTAAGTAATTATATCTTTTAATCCTTTCGATCTGACAATTCAAATTTGTTTGGAAAAAATAACATGGATAATTTTTTTGTGTATGTACATTAATCGGTTTATTTTAATAAGAAAAAATAAATTTGGCACTGGAGGTGCCGTCATGAGAGAAAAAGTTGAAGTTTCAAAATTCCCGTTTAAAATATTATTTGAGTTACATTTATATTCTGTATAAAATGTCACTAAATATTGCGGTCCCTAAATTCCTCAAATAGCTAAACACTTTTACATGTAATTACGTCATTATCAATTCACGTGACTATTATCCTTTACGCTTCATTATATAACAATAAAGTTCTTGTATTTGGTATAAGTTTTGACAAACTCTTCGTCTAATTTTTGATGTGCCATCCACCCGAACAGATATTAACGGGTAGTCATTCTTCTAATTTGAGATTTGTGTTCTCTTCCTTGCAAGTATGTGTGTATGGTTCAGTCTTTCGAGTAACATGTTTTTTATAATAATAATTTGTTCTCTTTGTCATCATGAAACATGACTTTAATGTTTAAAATAAGAAGATAACATTTTTTACTGAATGCAATGTTATTTCTCTTTACTGTGTTTCAAGTTATTTGACCCTAACTACTGTACTTAAATTAGGAACATCGCTCTATAATTATCTGTCTACTTACTCAGAAATCTACATGTATCAATAGACAATGTAAAGGAGACAGGGTAGTCTTCATGAGCATGGTATAGATATACACACACTAATTGTAATATTTCAGTCTTAATGTTCACTTAGGTAGTTAGTTATTAAGTAAATACTACAGCTGATATCTATTTCAATAATTCCTATAGGTTACCATTGGTTATAATAATTATTACATTTCTATTTAATCAAAAACTAATTTAGATATTATTTACCTTCTTTTTTATTTGTCATAATTTTTGCTTCCAATATCTAATATTTTGGATTGAGATAATTTGACTAAAAAATGTGAAGCTTTAACTTATTATCAAACTTTTCATCAAATTATTATTCGATTATCATTTCGTAAAGTATTACAAATTTATTTGACCTCATTCAATTTCCTTGTCACAATATTCTCAATCATAATTCACTCTCACTAAATTCCTCTTGCTAGTCAAATTATATTTACTTTTTACTCATAATATAACAGAACCTATTATTTCTTTTACCAACATCAAATATTTGTTATTTCATTACACTTTGAAATATAGAAAACTTTCAAATTTTTCACTATAGATTTTATTTTTTATCTGCTCAAAGTTCTTAGCCATAGGAATAAATGTGTCTACCGGTCTGCTCCTCAATCGTTCTTGTGGCCTCATTTTGTAACTAACCTGTTAAAAAGTGATCTGAAACGGGCTTCAAAATAATATTTACAAAAAATGTAGGTTAGAAATACTAATGAACAATCTAACTATTAACTGAACTAAATAGCTTTCTGTTAAGTACATATTAGTGATAGTTTAACAGTTTATTCTCAGTTTAAAATGCGATTTATTTTCCTTTCATTCTAAACTCAACAAAATATAGTTATGAATATTACCATAACTCATTGTTTATTTGTTTTCAATAAGTGAAGTTACACCTCTAACTGCAGACTGAATAGTATTTAGATTTCACACATCTCATTCAGTATATTATATAGCAATTATATAATCATGTGGTATTAAATTCAATGCCTATATTTTACAACTTATCAATAAATTGTACCTTTGTATTAATATTCATTCATTCTGTACAGTAATCCAAATTATTTTACATTCACCAAAATAATCACATTGGAGAATTAAAGCGAATTTAATCTAACCATTCTTTGTGCTTCATATATAAACAAATTGAAAAAAAAATTATAAACATATAAACGGAATGAATCACATAAATCTATGGAGATAGATATCCATATTTTAGTAACTCTGTGTTTAATTTTTATCTCTAATGTATTTCATTTTCCTAGTTAGATATGAATCCTCAATTAATTGATATTTCACAAAAAAAAACATTAATAAAAAAATAGTTATGAGACAATTTTATTCTGGAAAGACAATATTATTCTGGAAAGACAATATTATTCTGGAAAGACAATATTATCATTTAAAGACAATATTATTCTGGAAAGACAATATTATCCTGGAAAGACAATATTATTCTGGAAAGACAATATTATTCTGGAAAGACAATATTATTCTGGAAAGACAATATTATCATTTAAAGACAATATTATTCTGGAAAGACAATATTATCCTGGAAAGACAATATTATTCTGGAAAGACAATATTATTCTGGAAAGACAATATTATTCTGGAAAGACAATATTATCCTGGAAAGACAATATTATTCTGGAAAGACAATATTATCCTGGAAAGACAATATTATTCTGGAAAGACAATATTATTCTGGAAAGACAATATTATTCTGGAAAGACAATATTATCATTTAAAGACAATATTATCCTGGAAAGACAATATTATTCTGGAAAGACAATATTATTCTGGAAAGACAATATTATTCTGGAAAGACAATATTATTCTGGAAAGACAATATTATTCTGGAAAGACAATATTATCCTGGAAAGACAATATTATTCTGGAAAGACAATATTATTCTGGAAAGACAATATTATTCTGGAAAGACAATATTATCATTTAAAGACAATATTATCCTGGAAAGACAATATTATTCTGGAAAGACAATATTATTCTGGAAAGACAATATTATTCTGGAAAGACAATATTATTCTGGAAAGACAATATTATCATTTAAAGACAATATTATCCTGGAAAGACAATATTATTCTGGAAAGACAATATTATCATTTAAAGACAATATTATCCTGGAAAGACAATATAGTCCTGGAAAGACAATATTATCATTTAAAGACAATATTATCCTGGAAAGACAATATTATCCTGGAAAGACAATATTATCATTTAAAGACAATATTATCATTTAAAGACAATAAGTAATTTCTATAAAAAAAAAATTTTTTTAGTTAAAATCAATCAATTTCTATGCTTATCAATCATTCTGCAATTGTTAATGTACACTGTAAATACTGTAAATAAAATTGAATAGCTTCTACCGCTTTTGTAATATTGACGAAAACTATTCAATTTAATAACAAAAGCATAAAGATATTCAATTTCCTTCAATGGTTCTGCATCAGCATAAAACAAATACAAAAAATGACAAAAACTAATGAGACATTGAAAAGATGATCAAACTTTATCCATCCGTCTTATAGGAATTGATGAAATGGTCACAGCGATCATAATTGTAATTCTAGTTTAAATTAAAAAGAAAGAATATATAGCTATTTTAGTTAATTTATTCTCATATCTATAGTTAAGTAATTAATATATAGTAAAATAGTGTGAGATTATAATCAACATAAATAATACGATACCTAGAAATCTAAAAAAATATTATATGAAGTGGTGTTGAATTTACTGTATTAAAAGTATTTCTCGAAATTCGAACTGATTTACGAATTGTTAGCACTTGATTTATAATGGGTAGAAGGGAATTAATTCGTCATACTTTCAAAAATAATTTTAGAGACTATCCAACTGAATGGGTGAAATTTTCTGAAAACTATACCGCACAATGGTCCTACAGAACGATAATGATTTGGTTTATGAAATTTGAAAAGGGTTTGAATTCTTCGAACTAAGTTTTAATAGAATAGGTATGGATTTAAAAGGAGACTAAAATTAAGAAAATGATGTTAGCACTATTTGTACAGAATGTACTTGTGAGAAATCATTTTCCTGAAATGTAACTGACAATTATGTATATAGAGTATATGTACAATTATTATACATGCCAGGATGTTTATAATTTTTTCTGACGAAAGTAAATGGTGGTTGAGATCATAAAAATATTTTTTTATTATTATTAAAGTTGGAATAATACATATATATTCACAATAATGATATTTCAAACAAATATGTGTTATAAAACAATATCGTACTTCTACATAATTTTAATAATTAATTCAATTAAATGAATCAATACCAGTTATTTATGTACTTTATTTGTTCTATTTCAACCACTGAACTTACGCAGCGTCCTTTTTACTTTTCGTAATGTGATTATTTAAATAAAGTAAAGTGGTAGTAAATTATAATCACCAAGGAAATATTCCAGTGATAAATTCTTCTTGCTAGGGAAATATCTATTTAAATTTTATTATTTACTTATTTAACTTATAAAGCAATTTTCTGTTTCTATTTTAATAACGTGTGAAATATGCAAATGCTCATTAAAATCATTCTATGTACAAATTTCAATTATATTTATTAACTGAAAAACTCTTATTATTAAATAAAAAAATCTCTAAGTAATCCATTACAAAAAATAGCATATTACGAACTATAAAATTGATACAAATGAGCAGATTAATTTCGAAGACTGCTAACAGTTAATTTTGTAATAATAATGATAGAGTTAGCAATAATAAAATGGGTTATAATTCTTATGATAAAAGAAAATATTTCGTGCATCTTTGAATTTTCTTGGTTTTAGAGCTATATAAACTACATATCTCTCGCAATCAATATCATTACTTCTTGGGGAAATTTAATATTTAAAAAATAATAAAAATTAAATGTTTTTAAACTAATTCAACATAATAAAACTAATTCAAATTAAATATTTCAAATGAATTAAAATTAGATCTTTTCCTTTCAATGTATCTAATATGTTTGTAATATTAGAGTATTTAACTAATTTTGTAATCATGTAGAGTCGTTCACTATTAATTTTATTTTCTGATTAACAAATTTATATTATTCCGATACCCATTAAATTTCGATAATTGAGTTTATTTTTTATTTTAATATCCTGTTCTAGGTAGAGTTTTCTGATTCTTCAGATGTTTTGTTTTGAATAGTTTGCTGAGAGTCCCCCTCTGTGTGTTGCATTGAGTAGACTCGTGAGTCATGAGTAAGACAGATGAGTCACATCTCACTGACCAGTGCAATTATCTCATATCTTAGGACATTGTCCCTAGACTTTTCCGTCTGTAGCTTTGCAACACATGAAAACATGCATTTATTAATTCATTTAAACATGCAGAGATGATGTGTCTCTGTATCTCGAATAAGAAGAGATAAAAAAATGATTTATTTTCTGTGTATTGTTCCCCTCAGCTAATCACATGTTTCTTAAAAGAACAGTTTCAATGACCCTCATCCATTCAATCTTCAATGTTGAATTTCAAGTTCCTCTTCTCAATAAAGATTTCAAATAAATTTTCTGTAATATGTCAGAGGCAGCTGATATTTTATTTCCTAATCGAATGTAAAATAAAAATAAGGAACAAACATCTGTAATTGGTAGTGAAACAAAGACTATCATTGGTATGTATTTCTAGCAGTGGTAGGTAGTAAGTGAATATATTTGTATATATTGAATGTGTAGATTTAGAGCAAAAAGAGAGCGTTTGAAGCAGTAAAGTCCCGGGTTGGAGGGGGAGACCTAATTGCATTAGTATTGACTGCCACCTCGCCAAGCCTCGGAGAACAAACATTACATTGATTGCTCTCATCTCCCTCTCTATGCACCGGCTTTTTCCACTAACAATTTATTTATTCATTAATTCATTCCTTGTTACTACTCACTCCTTTCGCCCAATTATGCCTTGCTAGGTGTGTCATTATAACTCACTCTGATATCGAAACCACACGCTACACACTAGAGAACAGATTGACTCTGATGTTATGGTATTAGTTACTTTGATTACTCTGTTATGGTATTTGTTACTCTGATTACTCTGTTATGGCATTTGTTACTCTGATTACTCTGTTATGGCATTTGTTACTCTGATTACTCTGTTATGGTATTTGTTACTCTGATTACTCTGTTATGGTATTAGTTACTTTGATTACTCTGTTATGGTATTAGTTACTCTGATTACTCTGTTATGGTATTTGTTACTCTGATTACTCTGTTATGGCATTTGTTACTCTGATTACTCTGTTATGGCATTTGTTACTCTGATTACTCTGTTATGGTATTAGTTACTTTGATTACTCTGTTATGGTATTAGTTACTCTGATTACTCTGTTATGGTATTTGTTACTCTGATTACTCTGTTATGGCATTTGTTACTCTGATTACTCTGTTATGGCATTTGTTACTCTGATTACTCTGTTATGGTATTTGTTACTCTGATTACTCTGTTATGGTATTTGTTACTCTGATTACTCTGTTATGGTATTTGTTACTCTGATTAATCTGTTATGGTATTTGTTACTCTGATTACTCTGTTATGGTATTTGTTACTCTGTTACTCTGTTATGGTATTTATTACTCTGGTATGGTATTTATTACTCTGGTATGGTATTTGTGGTCAGTATTGCGTTACTGTAATTAGCAACATTGGCGTATTTCTTAAGATCAAACGGTTAAAATGGTAAAATCATGCTTTCTATAAATGACGTAAAGTGAACATGCCTAGTGTGACCTTATTCTTTGGATGCTCTGATATCAATATATGTCAAATATTCGGTTATTATATTACGTACATTTCTCATTGTAGGTTTGATTAGCTCGCCATTCAATATATTTCCATTAATGATCATCACTCGAATAATGAAAATAATATCTGCTATCTGTCATTGGTGCTGTGAAGAAAAGATATTTTGAAGTCACTCAATGCATGACTTAAAAAACATAGTTAATTAAATAAATGTTTATTACCAGTAGAATAAGCCATACCTACCAGTAGAATAAGCCATACCTACCAGTAGAATATGCCATACCTACCAGTAGAATATGCCATACCTACCAGTAGAATAAGCCATACCTACCAGTAGAATATGCCATACCTACCAGTAAAATAAGCCATACCTACCAGTAGAATAAGCCATACCTACCATTAGAATATACCATACCTACCAGTAGAATATACCATACCTACCAGTAGAATATACCATACCTACCAGTAAAAGGAGCCATACCTACCAGTAGAATAAGCCATACCTACCATTAGAATAAGCCATACCTACCAGTAGAATAAACCATACCTACCAGTAGAATAAACCATACCTACCAGTAGAATAAACCATACCTACCAGTAGAATATACCATACCTACCAGTAGAATATACCATACCTACCAGTAGAATATACCATACCTACCAGTAAAAGGAGCCATACCTACCAGTAGAATAAGCCATACCTACCATTAGAATAAGCCATACCTACCAGTAGAATAAACCATACCTACCAGTAGAATAAACCATACCTACCAGTAGAATATACCATACCTACCAGTAGAAAGAGCCATACCTACCAGTAGAATATACCATACCTACCAGTAGAAAGAGCCATACCTACCAGTAGAATAAGCCATACCTACCAGTAGAATAAGCCATACCTACCAGTAGAAGGAACCATACCTACCAGTAGAATATGCCATACCTACCAGTAGAATAAACCATACCTACCAGTAGAATAAGCCATACCTACCAGTAGAATAAACCATACCTACCAGCAGAATAAGCCATACCTACCAGTAGAATAAGCCATACCTACCAGTAGAATAAACCATACCTACCAGCAGAATAAGCCATACCTACCAGTAGAATATGCCATACCTACCAGCAGAATAAGCCATACCTACCAGTAGAATATGCCATACCTACCAGCAGAATATGCCATACCTACCATGCCAACTTTCTGGCGTAATTAATTCCTAAGTCGTAGGCAAGGCCATGCAATCGTAATGGCGAAACTGAGATTCCGGCGTTTAGTATTCTCAGTGAAATCTTAACGAGCTGAAAGCCAAATGTCTTGTTTAAATATGCAGGAGCTGTAACAGTAGCACTGTAGAGTAACAATGGTATTGCACTCTGATTCGTAATTCCATAGTGAAAGTGAATGACTAGAGCTACTTTTGAAAAACTATCAAATAGACCAAACAATTAATCTGAATGAGTCATCAAAATCTTTGAAAATTCAATTTTGATTTTTTTTTTGTAAAATTCATGGTTAATTCGATATTATTGATAATTAATTAAACTTCAAATTAACCATAATTTATATAAAAAAATACATATTATAAATACTTGACTGAAAAATTAATCCTTATTTTTCCTTTCAAACTAGGTACCCCAATAATATTCAGGGTGTTCTTAGGACTCAACCTCTCGTAGAAGTAATAAATATTTCCGTTTCCATTGTCTATGAGAATATGATAGGCCACACGGTAGATATAAGTGTAATATCTGGCAATAGAGGAAATTGCCCTCTAATAAAGTATGATCGCACACTCCGCAGATGGCCCAATAATGTAACAAACGAGACCCGGTAATGGCCCTGATAGGCCCCCCATTCTACTTGACACCGAGATCATAAGACTGATATCTCACACTCTCCCTCAGTCTCTAAACGATGCAAATAGTATCATAATTAATAACTCTAATAGAGTTAGAGATAAATAATAAATTAGTAGCTCGAAATTGAAATAATCCGTCTGTGAAAAGAATGCATCTCTCTCGTCCAAAAGTTTGCCGCTTACAAATGCCACTTTAGAGCAGCAACAGTCTAACATTACTTTGAGTTTCTTTCTAGATTTGCTGTAAATGTTCCCGTTGTAACTTTGGCGGCATATCTCAACCATATAATATTCCAAACAACATCTTGAGCACAAACTACAGAAACTTTGCAAACTAACGATAATATTTCCTCAAAAGAGCGGAGACGGAATGAATCCAGACGGAAGAAGTGCGCGGAGGTGCCTAGAGTTTGCGGAACTCTTCTATCTGTATATTCTTGTCGCTCTTTCACTATGAAATTAAATCAACAGTAATTAACTGAAGGAAGGTGAAAAAAATTGAATAATCATTCAATAGAATTAAATCTAACAAAACTGAAATTCAGTCAAAAATTTATTTCATTTAAATAGCTATAAAAATCCAAATTACCTCATTAAATGAAACAAATATCATAATGAATAGTAATAAATAAGTTCTCCTCTTTACAAAAAGAAAATTTGGGTAAGATTGTTAAAATTTTACAAAAAAATTTTACAAAAAATTCTCACTTTAGTAAACTGTTCTGTTGATTAGTTTTCCATTTTTTAAATGTATTTGATATGTCTTATAAAACTGATTTATTGACTTGAATTTTGAAACAGTCAGGAACTGTATAACCCTTCCTAAAAATTTTTTTATTTTTTTATAACAATTCGTTTGAAATTACATATTTTGTTCAATGTATGATTGACTTTATTTTCTCTTTTGTAATTCTCATTTCGTTGTTCTTACAGCTCCCTCTGCCGGCAGCTCTTGGCTACAAGGTAAATACAAACCTAAGTTAAAGTTTCCAGCAAGCAGCTTCATCAGAATCTGATTATCTAAATTAATTCATGAAAATCGACACTTTGGAACACTTTGTTTCTTTTTTACAATTAGAATCTGGATCTGATTAGCACAGAAGTTCAAATTCCATAGCATATTGTAATAGTTGGTTGAACTTGAAGTGTTCATAAAATATTCTAGTGATTTTGAAAAAACGAATATGCATATTTAAAAGTTTAAATTGAAATTTTCACTTCATTTCTTTGGCATGTAATTAAACTTCAATCGCTCTAAATAGTTAAAGATATAATTAGTTAGTTAGTTTGTTAGTTAGTTTGTTAGTTAGTTTGTTAGTTAGTTTGTTAGTTAGTTTGTTAGTTAGTTTGTTAGTTAGTTTGTTAGTTAGTTTGTTAGTTAGTTTGTTAGTTAGTTTGTTAGTTAGTTTGTTAGTTAGTTTGTTAGTTAGTTTGTTAGTTAGTTTGTTAGTTAGTTTGTTAGTTAGTTTGTTAGTTAGTTTGTTAGTTAGTTTGTTAGTTAGTTTGTTAGTTAGTTTGTTAGTTAGTTTGTTAGTCAGTTTGTTAGTTAGTTTGTTAGTTAGTTTGTTAGTTTTTTATTTAGTTAGTTATAGTTAGAGATCAGAATATCTTCAGATTGACTACCATGAAAAATATAGATGTGGTGATCTATTATTATAATTTCTTTCTTTCATTCCTCTATAGCTGGTTTGGGCTATAAAATGTACGGAGGCCACGACGGTGTGCTTTCCGAAAAAAGAAAACAGAGAAGAATTCGGACAACATTCACGTCTGCGCAGCTGAAGGAGCTCGAGAGAGCGTTCCAGGTGCGTTCCACTGCCTTTCTCTTTATCAATCAGGAGAATTTCTCCTCCACAATATAACGGTAACATGTCTCTATTCTCAGGAAACTCATTATCCGGATATCTACACTAGAGAAGAAATAGCAATGAAAATCGACCTCACGGAAGCTCGAGTTCAGGTAAGAGAGCTATACAAGTTAGGAGTCGGCCTTTCTTTTGCCTCTAGTATCATAGAATTGCCTAGATCATTATTTCTGTTCTTCGTCTTCAACAGATATTTTAACCCTTTTAATGTATCCTTTGTTATTATCAGTCACATTTTTTATTTGGCAGTGTTTTGGGTTACTCTGGTTTATGATCTATTTCCACAGTGAACGCGTAATAATTGTAGTTACAATTGATGTTATTGAGATATTATTTAGAAAAGCTCCATCGCTTCTTCCATCCCTTGTCCGGAAATAGTTGGTGCATCATATCTTTCGTCATAGCGCTGCCTATTGACACAAGGAGGCGTGAAGTGTCATACGCTTAGCAGTCACCAAAGAAGTCTGTCCAATCAATTTCGCGAGTCGGTGGCACCCGTGAGAAAGCTATGAAGCTGCCTTGCAAAGCAAATGTGACATGTCTTTATGGCACTCAGGATCTGCAGACACATTTCTCTTGAGGAAATTATGGACTGTATAGTCTTGCGTTTTTCATTGAGAGGCAAATTCATCGGAGAAAAACCGTGAAAAGAGAAGTGAGAGAGAAATTTTGAAAAAATGGTGTTTACAATATTTGTAGTTGATTAATATTGTTGACTACTTAATTATTACCATTTTTATGTCTTTGTTGACTAAAGTCTCAGCTAATACTGATGCTACTATTCACCAATGAACAAACTGATCATAAGACAGGCCTTAGGACATAGCTAAGGAGCACGCGTTCCTTTATCCGTTCCAAATCAGTTATGTCGGAACTAATAGAATAAAGTAACAAACAAAGGATGATAAGTTTGTTCTTCGGTCAACCAGACTTGTAATCACTTCCTCATGGTCACGTGATCCTAACCAAACTCTTCCTTCCCTCCTTTCCGTAGGCCGTTTGTACATCTTCATCCAACATCTGAACTCTTACATTAAATATTGAGCAATTCAAATAAATACAACTAAGCACTTTTTGTTATTTTCATTAGTGTAATTGCGTAGAATTATATTTCCTCTTGGGTTCATAATCCCAGACTTAGCAAAGAAGATCACAAAAGCGATAATATTAGAATAACATTTTATGACGCACTCTCGCCACTTGTCAGGCCAAATGGCGGCCACGCGCCACACGTGTACCGCCTGGTATTACACATGTCGCGCGAGGGAGCCACCGGGAAAGAAAGGGACACCCTCGCCTCTAAGTGATCAAGTCAATTAATCCGAATTAAAGTTTGTTCGGTCACATCATTTGGTAATTAAGATTCATTGCTTTTGAATTTATTGTTTGTGAAAGATAAAGCTATTTCGAATGTATTTAACTCATCGGTAAAACATATTAATTGTAAGGTTTACTTCTCGAAATATACATTATTAATTTATGGGAACATGTAGACGTCAGGATGATTCATTTTTGAAAGAATTGATTGACTGACTATTTTATTCATTATTCATTAAATAAATAAAAAATAGGTTTTTAAAAATAGAATATCCAACAGAGTTTGCCATGTAAAAAATCTATAGCTTTTGTGTTTATTACTTCTCCGATGTGGGAGACAGATGTTCTCTGCTGCACTTGCCCCACTCTTCTATTCGATATTATTTATCAGCTACTCTGCATCCCATGATGGTATGTGTGCACGAGTTATTAAAACAAGACAGTAAGCCGCGCGAAGTAAATACACGGGAGTTACCTAATCAGCGGATAGAGACTCTGGTCAGATGTGCAGTACAAACAGTCACACCAGGCCAACAGTCTGGCTAAATCCTCGACATGAATAAGCCCTGATCAATACACTCCTCAAAAACTAACACCATATTTCAACAAACATCCAATTAGTTAAATCGCCGTGAAAGTATTACATTCACATGAATCAATTGCAAATTAGAACTGTATTCTTAACGAACAAAATAACTATCAGCAACATTACAGAGTATAATACGGAAGATGTATTTGGCAGAGATATTTTCTCAAATTTTGGGAAATTATGTCAGAATAAAATTACGGAAATATTGTCAGAATAAAATTAAGGAAATATTGTCAGAATAAATTTACGGAAATAATGGCTTTCTACGTACTTTATCGGAGTCTATACTGATATATAGTATACTTAATAAGTTCATGTCCCTTTAATTCCAATTCTTTTGGAATATTTCCCTCCACATCTCATCTGTTAGGCAACACTTGACGCCCTTTAATAATTACCATTACACTCGATTAACCCACCAGTGATGAATAGAGCGACTCTATTTATGTAGTGATGAATAGAGCGACACTATTTATGTAGTGATGAATAGAGCGACACTATTTATGTAGTGATGAATAGAGCGACTCTATTTATGTAGTGATGAATAGAGCGACACTATTTATGTAGTGATGAATAGAGCGACTCTATTTATGTAGTGATGAATACAGTGACTCTATTTATGTAGTGATGAATACAGTGACTCTATTTCTGTAGTGATGAATACAGTGACTCTATTTCTGTAGTGATGAATAGAGTGACTCTATTTATGTAGTGATGAATAGAGTGACTCTATTTATGTAGTGATGAATAGAGCGACTCTATTTCTGTAGTGATGAATAGAGTGACTCTATTTCTGTAGTGATGAATACAGTGACTCTATTTCTGTAGTGATGAATACAGTGACTCTATTTCTGTAGTGATGAATACAGTGACTCTATTTCTGTAGTGATGAATAAAGTGACTCTATTTCTGTAGTGATGAATACAGTGACTCTATTTCTGTAGTGATGAATACAGTGACTCTATTTCTGTAGTGATGAATAGAGCGACTCTATTTCTGTAGTGATGAATAGAGTGACTCTATTTCTGTAGTGATGAATAGAGCGACTCTATTTCTGTAGTGATGAATACAGTGACTCTATTTCTGTAGTGATGAATAGAGTGACTTTATTTCTGTAGTGATGACATCACAGAGCAGTGGTGAATACAGTGACTATTATTCTAGTGGTGAATTTGTCTGTTGCAAATAGATCACTAACATTTAAATAATTGACTTCAGTCATTTGGAATATACAGTTTGTTCATTCCATACGTGACCATGTAAAAAACCACACAGAGTTAGAATGGTAGTTGCTTGTAATACCAAATGATGTCGGTATTTAAAAGTTAATGGTTTTCTATGGTATATCTTGTAAGTGTATCTGCACAGTAAATGATTTAATCTGTAAAGCAGTGATCACAGTTTCAGTTCTTAACATTGATGAAGAACAAGACGGATCATTAGGACATTTGTTATGAAGAGTCATCCCTCTGTTTACACCTCATTAAATGAGTCACGCTACCAACCGGTCCATTGTTCACTAACAAAGCTCTAAAGCGCTACAATGAAACACTAACAATTATTGTCACCAAGAGAGGTTGCACTTCCAACTTCATTGCTGTCTAATTGATTTTATACTGCTTTTATTGATAGGTATAAATACGTTGATTAAATCAAGTTATCATGTTAGTTGTACCTACTTTTGTATTCATGTAATAATCGTAACGAACAGATAAGTATGAAAGAAGTTATTTATAGTTTACAAGAAGTAATATCAATCCTTTTACCACTAACTTTAAATAATACAAAATGATTAAGGAGAATTCAGATAAATAGAAGATATCTTGTCTCGTGACTGAGGGACAGACACCAGAAAGATTTATGTACGGCATGTGTAGTGAACAATCAATCCCCTCCGCCTATGAATTGATATAATTGAAATAAAAGTAACTGTTGTGGAACAGAGATCATGTGTGGCAGATGGCTGGAATTAACCTCCACTCAAAGGCTCGTAATGGTGGGTAGTCTTCTGGAACAGCCGAAGAAACTCGCCAGGCTGTGCCTCTGCCAGTGGATAAAAACACCACGTCACAAATAAATCACGCAGTGGAATAGGATGTGCCAGGGAAATGCAGACACATTAATAGGTTAATGTGGAGATAAGATGCACTGTATTTACTTCGAATGTCCTTGTGTTGGTGTGACAATCGATTTTTGCGTTAGGGTTGTCTTGTTTTAGTGACACTGTGATAACACTCAGGGAGGGATGACAATCTTACCCTTCTGTTCACAGAAGTACTGTAGTTACTTTCGCACCAAAAACGATGACCTTTTCAGAGAAACTGATTTTCTAACGGATTTCAATTTATTTTAATTATTTACTATAATAACATATATCATTATTAGAAGCAAAAAAATTATTATATACAATTCAAATTACCTGATATGAATTGCTATAACGTTGCTGCTTTGAAATTAATTCACTAAAATCCTTGATAAAGTTTCCTAATGTAAAAGCATCAGCTCCAATCATTCAACTTTTTCGAATTGGAATCTCATCCAAACTCATATTTCTAGCGCTGCATATAGGGGTATAATGGGTTACTTGTAATTAGAAATGAAAAATCAACTGCGGCGATTAAAAAAGGAGTAGCATAAGGGTCTGAATAAAACTCCGTCCGTTGTTGATGAGAGTGCAATCGCGGTCAGAATGTCACGCCCCCCCCCCCCCCTCTCATTTGGAAATGGTCCACACGAACTAATCTGGTAATTGAGGCGACGGAAGCTAGATCTCTCTGTCCAACCGCTCAATGATCGCGATTTTTCATTGGTAGTGCCGGTCAGCATTGAATTCAATTGTGTGGCTTTAGTGAAATTAAGCTAGGTCAATTAGTGGGGCTTTGTGCCTCCTATGCCCCCGCTGTAAAGGCTCCAACTTACCATTGTCATTTGCTCCATAGTAAATGGAGCAAAAGAAGACCTATTGTAATTTGAAATTAAATAGTAGTCCATCTTGAACTTTAAAAACTAGTGTTATGAAAAAAGGGTCACAGTACACTTCACATCCAGTATCAGGGTACATACACTGCACTTCACATCCAGTATCAGGGTACATACACTGCACTTCACATCCAGTATCAGGGTACATACACTGCACTTCACATCCAGTATCAGGGTACATACACTGCACTTCACATCAAATATCAGGGTACATACACTGCACTTCACATCCAGTATCAGGGTACATACACTGCATTTCACATCAAATATCAGGGTACATACACTGCACTTCACATCCAGTATCAGGGTACATACACTGCACTTCACATCAAGTGTGAAGGTGGCGCGTAGGACACACTGCACTTCACATCCAGTCTCAGGGTACATACACTGCACTTCACTTCAAGTGTGAAGGTGGCGCGTAGGACACAGTGCACTTCAAACAGTTTCTAGCCGCGTATACGATGTAGCACCTCTTAGATCCTCGCTTCAGGCAGTTAACTCGATGGTTATGATCTATTCTCGGAGACACAAATGGTCCCATAGACAGCCATCAAATAACTGCTATCATTTCTTACATTGGTCTCTTGAGGCACAAATCGACTCTTTCAATGAATTTTTTATCTGAGAATTTCTTTTTACATAATTTCCCCATGAAAGTAAAGTGTTCTAAAATTGAAGCTTTCAAACTACTACCATCTTCTCGAAAATTCATTGGTGCCTTTGATTTGCCACTTCGAGGAAGAAAAAACGAATGCTTCTGATTTCAAAACAATTGTTAATATTATTTCTAGTCGTATGATATAATTGTAAAGGAAAAAATAGCATTTGCTCTTCTTCACAGTGAGTGTTACCACAACACAGTGAGTGTTACCACATCACAGTGAGTGTTACCACAACACAGTGAGTGTTACCACAACACAGTGAGTGTTACCACATCACAGTGAGTGTTACCACATCACAGTGAGTGTTACCACATCACAGTGAGTGTTACCACAACACAGTGAGTGTTACCACATCACAGTGAGTGTTACCACAACACAGTGAGTGTTACCACATCACAGTGAGTGTTACCACAACACAGTGAGTGTTACTACATCACAGTGAGTGTTACCACATCACAGTGAGTGTTACAACATCACAGTGAGTGTTACCACAACACAGTGAGTGTTACCACATCACAGTGAGTGTTACCACAACACAGTGAGTGTTACTACATCACAGTGAGTGTTACCACAACACAGTGAGTGTTACCACAACACAGTGAGTGTTACCACAACACAGTGAGTGTTACCACAACACAGTGAGTGTTACCACATCACAGTGAGTGTTACCACATCACAGTGAGTGTTACCACATCACAGTGAGTGTTACCACAACACAGTGAGTGTTACCACATCACAGTGAGTGTTACCACAACACAGTGAGTGTTACCACATCACAGTGAGTGTTACTACATCACAGTGAGTGTTACCACATCACAGTGAGTGTTACCACATCACTGTGAGTGTTACCACATCACAGTGAGTGTTACCACATCACAGTGAGTGTTACCACATCACTGTGAGTGTTACCACATCACAGTGAGTGTTACCACATCACAGTGAGTGTTACCACATCACTGTGAGTGTTACCACATCACAGTCAGTGTTACTACATCACTGTGTTACATCTTTATCACTTAGTTTCTCAGGCCAAACTTTTCCCTCACTCTAATTGCCTTTGGTTTCATCATATTCTAATGAATAAAGTTTTAACTAATCTGTGAGTTGTAACTTCTGCAGCTAATTAAAATGATGATGAGGACAGTGTTGCTCATTAATTAGCACCACAAGCAAAGTATGTTGCTATTAGAGGCTCACTAGAGGTAAATAAAATACATGGTACATTGGTGATTTGCATCAGGGGTAACTTACCTACTCACAAGGTAACTTACTGCAGAGCTTAGATCACTAATGATTTATGCTCATTGGTTATACATCTCGGTAGAGAAAAAAATTAGGCTGTTGTTTCTGTGTGGGTAAATGAGGCAGCTGTGTCTCATTGGTAAATATCACATTTTGTAGCATTCTCTGCCTCAGGATGAAACAGATTAGACTATTGTACTATTATCATAATAAGGGGGTAGATAGAGTACAAGTAGAGTGTGAGACAAGTGTGAGAGTACAAGTAGAGTGTGAGACAAGTGTGAGAGTACAAGTAGAGTGTGAGACAAGTGTGAGAGTACAAGTACAGTGTGAGAGTACAAGTAGAGTGTGAGACAAGTGTTAGAGTACAAGTAGAGTGTGAGACAAGTGTGAGAGTACAAGTAGAGTGTGAGACAAGTGTGAGAGTACAAGTACAGTGTGAGAGTACAAGTAGAGTGTGAGACAAGTGTTAGAGTACAAGTAGAGTGTGAGACAAGTGTGAGAGTACAAGTAGAGTGTGAGACAAGTGTGAGAGTACAAGTACAGTGTGAGAGTACAAGTAGAGTGTGAGACAAGTGTTAGAGTACAAGTAGAGTGTGAGACAAGTGTGAGAGTACAAGTAGAGTGTGAGACAAGTGTTAGAGTACAAGTAGAGTGTGAGACAAGTGTGAGAGTACAAGTAGAGTGTGAGAGTACAAGTAGAGTGTGAGAGTACAAGTCGAGTGTGAGACAAGTGTTAGAGTACAAGTAGAGTGTGAGACAAGTGTTAGAGTACAAGTAGAGTGTGAGACAAGTGTAAGAGTACAAGTAGAGTGTGAGACAAGTGTTAGAGTACAAGTAGAGTGTGAGACAAGTGTGAGAGTACAAGTAGAGTGTGAGACAAGTGTGAGAGTACAAGTAGAGTGTGAGTCAAGTGTGAGTACAAGTAGAGTGTGAGAGTACAAGTAGAGTGTGAGAGTACAAGTGTGAGAGTACAAGTAGAGTGTGAGACAAGTGTGAGAGTACAAGTAGAGTGTGAGAGTACAAGTGTGAGAGTACAAGTAGAGTGTGAGAGTACAAGTGTGAGAGTACAAGTAGAGTGTGAGAGTACAAGTAGAGTGTGAGAGTACAAGTGTGAGAGTACAAGTAGAGTGTGAGAGTACAAGTGTGAGAGTACAAGTAGAGTGTGAGAGTACAAGTGTGAGAGTACAAGTAGAGTGTGAGACAAGTGTGAGAGTACAAGTAGAGTGTGAGACAAGTGTGAGAGTACAAGTAGAGTGTGAGACAAGTGTGAGAGTACAAGTAGAGTGTTAGAGTAAAAGTGCAATAGAAAAAGAGTAAGTAATTATATAAATAAAATGTACAAGATAATTTGTAAATGATGTGCATTACTTATTCACAAAATTGATGGAGTTCCATAATTTCCATATTAGTGTGATAGAACAAATTATTATCATATAATCATTCACTGGTGTTACATTAATATGCTAAAGTTATTCATGATCTTTAGCTTGGATTTATATAAATTAGCATATAATGTTATTCACTGTCACGAAAAGAACATAGATTTGTAAGTGTCTCCCTCAGCATTAATTGTACTCTCAGTGAGTGATAGCGTAATTAGCCAGTGCCACTACCCTCTAATAAGGCAATTAGCATAAAACTGAGGAATTAGTGAGCACTGGAGACATTCTTACAGTGGCACCTGATGCTATTGTTATTGCAGAGACATTGTTATTGTAGAGACATTGTTATTGTAGAGACATTGTTATTGAAGAGACATTGTTATTGCAGAGACATTGTTATTGTAGAGACATTGTTATTGAAGAGACATTGTTATTGCAGAGACATTGTTATTGTAGAGACATTGTTATTGTAGAGACATTGTTTTTGCAGAGACATTGTTATTGTAGACATTGTTATTGGAGACATTGTTACCGGAGATATTGTTATTGGTGACATTGTTACCGGAGACATTGTTACCGGAGACATTGTTACCGGAGACATTGTTATTGGAGACATTGTTACCGGAAACATTGTTATTGATGACATTGTTACCGGAGACATTTTTACCGGAGACATTGTTGCCGGAGACATTGTTATTGGAGACATTGTTACCGGAAACATTGTTATTGATGACATTGTTACCGGAGACATTTTTACCGGAGACATTGTTGCCGGAGACATTGTTACCGGAGACATTGTTATTGGAGATATTGTTACCGGAGACATTGCTACAGGAGACATTGTCATTGGAGACATTGTTATTGGAGACATTGTCATCAGAGACATTGTTACCGGAGACATTGTTACCGGAGACATTGTTACCGGAGACATTGTTATTGGAGACATCGTTATTGGAGACATTGTTATTGGAGACATTGTTATTGAAGACATCGTTATTGGAGACATTGTTATTGGAGACATTGTTACCGGAGACATTATTATCAGAGACATTGTTATGGGAGACATTATTATCAGAGACATCGTTATTGGAGACATTGTTATTGGAGACATTGTTACCGGAGACATTATTATCAGAGACAGTGTTATGGGAGACAGTGTTATTGGAGACATTGTTATTGGAGACATTGTTATTGGAGACATCTCCCCATTTTCCTAATTAGATATCAAGCGTTAGTTTCAGTCTAACTCTTTCAGTTCATTTCCATAATTCAAATCACTTGCATGCATTCCATAGCCACTTAATCAGCCCCTTGTGTTCTTATTCAGAATATCATTTATCATATTTGTAATTCGTACACTCAAAACTACTATAAATATATAACAATATACCTTCTCTTTTCACAATAGTTATTTAATTTGTGATAAGAATAATGTTTATTTGAATAGAGGCAACTGTAAAGTGCTATATGTACATATAGCATATATGTACATATAGCATATATGTTAGTATATGCTCAAACTACTTCATTCTATCATTTTGGAAGCTCCTGTATTGTAGGTAAGTAAAATTTACTTTTCTTTTATATTTAACTGTTTTAGTGTTGGAGATAAAAGGCCTGTGATTGGTCTGCTCGTTTAGCCAATCCAACCAATGAGGAGAGGGGCTCGGATAGGCTATTGATTACCAGCCTCCACCCCCCCCCCCTCTCCCTCCACCTCCACCCCCCCCCCCCTCTGCTCTCATTTGGCCCTCACGTAGATTGTCAACCTAACTGTTTCTGCAACTTATATTTATATCTACTCTTCTCCTTTTCACTAATTGAATGAATTTAAGAAAATTCTTTGAAATGAAACAGTTTGCTAGTTAGAGACTTGCTTTATATTTAGGGAGTCAGGAACACTGTTCCAAATTCACACCAAGTTACACTATTTCATACAATGTTCACAATAATTGTACACATGGTAAGTACACAGAACACATGGTAAGTACACTAAACACATGGTAAGTACACAGAACACATGGGAAGTACACAGAACACATGGGAAGTACACAGAACACATGGGAAGTACACAGAACACATGGGAAGTACACAGAACACATGGGAAGTACACAGAACACATGGGAAGTACACAGAACACATGGGAAGTACACAGAACACATGGGAAGTATACAGAACACATGGGAAGTACACAGAACACAGGGGAAGTACACAGAACACAGGGGAAGTACACAGAACACATGGGAAGTACACAGAACACAGGGGAAGTACACAGAACACAGGGGAAGTACACAGAACACATGGGAAGTACACAGAACACAGGGGAAGTACACAGAACACATGGGAAGTACACAGAACACAGGGGAAGTACACAGAACACATGGGAAGTACACAGAACACATGGGAAGTACACAGAACACATGGGAAGTACACAGAACACAGGGGAAGTACACAGAACACAGAGGAAGTACACAGAACACATGGGAAGTACACAGAACACAGGGGAAGTACATAGAACACATGGGAAGTACACAGAACACAGGGGAAGTACACAGAACACATGGGAAGTTCACAGAACACAGGGGAAGTACACAGAACACATGGGAAGTACACAGAACACATGGGAAGTACACAGAGATAGATAGATATGTGTAATTGGCTTTGACAATATTATTTCTCTTCGTCATTAAATTATTAGCCTTGTTATTCGATTGCTTAACATTATGTTTTACAATGGAGTTGATATCTATATAGGAGGTGACCCAACAAGTGTGGACAGATAAAAAATTAAGGGTTTCGCTATACGAATGAAACTGTTATTATAACACTAGTACAGTAGGTACCTGCTGTTCAATCAGTGAGAGTACAGTTAATGAAATAAGTTTAAGATTACATTCAAATGCATACTTATATAATATATGCAATGTGTCTGTAAAAAATGTATCCACTGCCTTGAATCTACATTATTCATCATTTCACGATAATATGCGTAATATGTTGGTACCATAGATACGTAGATTAATATTAATGAATTATAAATTGTACTTGTAAAATATACTCGATGGCAGTGGATACATTTTTTGCAGACACACTGTATACAATATATGTATCTAATTTATCAAAAATTATACTTTTTACTCTTCAGGGTTAAAACTCAACTATATTTTCAAGTAATATTTTTAGTGTGACCGTATTAATGATACTGTAGCAAATTATTAGTTTATCTTTTCAATTAGTGTTTCTTTAATTTCTTTTATATACACCAACTTTATGAAGCGCTGTTGATAGAATGACTGTTTAACCCATTTTGTGACAGACAGACGGACGCGGCTCTTATGATATTATATATAGTATAGATTTTTATTCAATATATCCCCATTTCATTTTGATAACCTTGCAGGGACAATGAACGGATCACCTCACATTCGGCACATAGTTTACATAGCGCATGCGCTATTTCACATGCGCTATTTCGCATTGAAGTGCGGTTGGTATGCTAAAAAACTGACAAAATCTTGGCTAATAACAGTTCATGCCATTTGTGATGAGGTGATTCTTCAGGATATTTTGTATAACTCTTGTAGTCTATTAAATTTATCCCATTTTTGTTATCAACATTCATATAACGAAACCCTAACTTTTTTTATTTGTCTACACTTGGCTGGGCCACACTGTACAAAATACCTCTCTAATAATGTTATTTATAATTAATATTATATCATACTCTGTAGTATAGTGTATTTACTTCATTAACTGATGAATAATTCAAGCATATTGAAGTTAAGAGAATGAATAGTAAACTTAATGTAATTCTTAATGTAATTCTAAACTAAATTAATTTCATAGTATTTTTTGTCAGTTATTACTTACATAGTTTCACCATCTTTACTGATGCAATATGCATTTCACTATCTTTATATATGTCCAGAAATGTCTAATATAATATTGAATTAAATGAAAAGTTTATAGATGCTAAAATAAACTACTGTGTTTAGGTTTATTAGTTGTGACGTCACATGAGTACCTCACAGGTGCTGGCTATCTTATCACCATTAACATTATCTGTGGTTAATTCCACCCAATTGGAGATGGAATAAACACATGTTTTTTCCTCGAAGATGTAGTTAATGTTATCTATGTTGTATATTTCAATATTTTGTTACTAATAAAGTTAGACCATCGGTAATAATCTAGTGAAATATAATAATCATTTAATAAGACTCTCTAAAATATAATTCATTTATAATGTTTAATTCAGTTCCATGCAATTCGACTACAAAATATATTATTTATTAATTTCTAAATCAATGACTATAGACTATAGCCTTTAGATCACTGTTGTGATTCCCTCATAGGATATGCATTGTAAGGCCTCTAAAAAAGGGATAACATGAGGCAATTAAAATTAGGAACAGCAACGGGCAACAAACTTCTTAGAAAATGCTAAATTGCCAACATAAGTCACTATTTATATAACAGGGTAATTAAAAAATCAAAGTTAATTTGAACCTTTAAATTTCACTTGGAAACCGTTCCAAAATATTATTTTTATGATTACTGTGAGCTGGATAAAGTAAACAAAACATACCTTCTCTCCCTTCACTCCTCTCTCTCCCTTCACTCCTCTCTCTCCCTTCACTCCTCTTCTCTCTCCCTTCACTCCTCTTCTCTTCTCTCCCTTCACTCCTCATCTCACCCTTCACTCCTCTTCTCTCCCTTCACTCCTCATCTCTCTCTTCACTCCTCATCTCTCTCTTCCCTCCTAATCTCTCCCTTCACTCCTCTTCTCTCCCTTCACTCCTCTTCTCTCCCTTCACTCCTCTTCTCTCCCTTCACTCCTCTTCTCTCCCTTCACTCCTCTTCTCTCCCTTCACTCCTCTTCTCTCCCTTCACTCCTCTTCTCTCCCTTCACTCCTCTTCTCTCCCTTCACTCCTTTGTCTTCTACAGACAATAGTTTTTCTAAATATAACCCATTTCAATGACCAAAATCAAATTAAACTAACATTATTTTCAATAGAATTCGTACATTAAACCAATGATTTCTTAAATATAAAAATGAAGATTGGAAAATTTGAAAATTGCCAACACAATTTTCCTGTCCGGTTAAAATAGATGTATCAGCTTTTCAACAAATTAGAATATAGTTTGTATTATTTTTTGTGTCTCGTATAGTCCGCCCCTTCACTCAAAGATGGCGTAAATAGATTCATTCCTACAAGGGAAACTCGCAAATCTAATGAATAATGCAGTAACTCAAGCTGCCGTCCGGACTCTTTCCACCGCTAAATACACTTTATTTAGTCCGTTTCTGTGTTATATTTCGGAGAGAATACAACTGAAAGATATTCCAATTTCGAATTTTATTATTAATATGAAGCTAGGAAATTATTTGACTTTTATTTTCATATCATTAGTTATTTTCGGTAAGAAGGGAGATGGTGAAATATTTGGCGTGTGGAATGAATGGACAGTGTTGTCATTAAACTATCGCAGTTCAAGTCCTATATTGGAAAATAATATTATGAAATTAACCAATCGCTATGAATTGTAGATTATTCTGAAATACTTTTTAATATGTATATCGTAAATGAGAGTTCATAAGTCATCTTAACAGTCAATATGTCATCATATTACTTTAAACATAATTCAAAAAAGGAGAATATATAGTCTTTGAAAATTATCATCTACTATTTTGCTTCCTTAATAACAATAAAATAGTATATACATTTTTATCTTATTCAATAAATTCTATTTATAATAAGAGACCTTCATTGTTGGCTAATCCCATTTATTGAAGAGTAAGTTATTTACTTTAACCATTTCTGTCTATGCAGTTATGAAGTGACACAACAAGAGCAAAGAGAGGAGTAGAGAGGCATAACTTGGGTGTACTGATCACATTTAAAAGCTACTGTAGAAAATAATAAGGAATGCAATGTCCCTTTTAGTGAAGTAACAAGAATACAATGACCTGCAAATAGACTTATTTGTTAAATTTTTAAAATTAGATTAGAAGTTTTAAATTTTAAGGAACCCTATTGCTGTCTCAATCTATCAGTTTTAGTTTAGTCAGTAATAAAAAAGTATTTTTATAAATTGAAAAGTTGTTTAAACTGTTTCATTTAATTATAGGAAACAAAGATTTTATATATATATATATATATTAAAAATGTATAATATATTAAAAAAATGTAATATACCAAAACTAATTTGTATTATTTTAACAAAATATGTTTTATAGAATTAACATCACTGGATGATAATCCAATGATTTTGGATTACTTTTACAATATATTTTGTTACAGCCAACAGAACGAAATTCATACAACAATATTGGTTTTGCTAATAAAAAAAACATATTCTCTGTGTGTCAGCACTTGATGTAAACCAAATATATAGTACACAATTTCTCTAATAAATTAATTGTTACACAATAAAGAGTGAAAAGGTCTGGTCTGCCATTCCCCCCAATAATTATGTCTCCTAAGTCCCCCTAATGTTTATTTCTCTGTTCTTCTTCCTCAGGTTTGGTTCCAAAACCGTCGAGCGAAGTTTCGAAAGCAAGAGAGGCTGGCGCAGCAAAAAGTACAGCAGCAGATCACCTCGTCAAACTCCTCTACCGCGACCACGTTGTCGAACAGTCTGTCGAGCAGTACTTCAATCAGCGACAACAGCAGCGGTTCCGCTAATGCCTCTCCGACATCCACTACCGGACCTAATTCAAAAGTAAAAAAAAGCTATTTTTAAATCATCTCATTATGAAATGAGTAGGAATATTTTGGAAAAAAAGTACATAAAACTGTTAAAAGTTAGAAAAACTGATCAGATGTTATTTATATTTATGACTAAAGAAAATTTGATAGCTTAATAGAATTTACTGAACAAATAAAAATTGATCCTCTAATTTACCAATTTCTCTCTTTCACATTTTAATGTGATTAGTTATTGTTATAATGAGTAGAGGAATTAGGGAATCATTAGAGTAGAAAAACAGAATTATTTTTATCATGAATTAATCTAAAATTTTAAATATATTTGCTAACGAAGTAAGATTTACCTGTCAGTGCATTTCCTGACGATATTTGATAAGGTGTCTAACTGATATAAGAGTGAAAAGTTCATCTCTCAGTAAATTGTTCTCTTATTATTTGCAGTTAGAGCAGAAGTGTTCTGTTGGGTCTGTGTTCAACTCACGGGGCAGCAGGAAGGAGTCTGCCAGCAGCAGCTCTTTGCTCCACTCCACCAACCCATCACCCAACTCCTCCACAGTGGACAGTCTTGGGGCACAGCAAATGGACTTGAAGCCATCGGGTGAGAGAAAAGCTCCTAATGAGAAAACCTTAGATAGGGTTACAAGGGAAACTTAAATACAGTGCCTTTAATTATGGTGATTTTATAGCAAACACTACATTTAATTACATTACATTCACATTCAATTAAAGTCATTTTAACTATATGTAGAGTAGAGTACTCATCTTAAACACCTTTAGAAGTAAATGAACTCAGTTAGCCTATTTCAAATTCTAACAACTGATAAATATCAGATAGTGTTAATGAATTTTTGATATACAGTTTCACCTTTAATCTAACGTCCAACCACAATATAACAAATGTATACTCTCGCTATAAGCTTCTCTCAGTAGTTAGATCAAAGACCTGCTTCTGTGCGTGAACTTAAACCCATGAGTGATGATAAATCTTTTTTTATAGTACGTATAAGAATTATCAAAAAAGTAATATCGTAAGAATAGAGTTACAGTAATGATAGTAAGTTATTAAGTTTAATATGATAGTAAAGCTCTTACTGTTAAATAACCAATATCATGAGTAAAATAGCACCTGATTGGTCTCTCAGTTGTAGCTGCAATAGATTCACACAATGTGGAGCATCGCAAGGTAACTCCTAGAGGAGTAACATATCTTGTCTAGCTGCTCGGCAACGCCTATAAAATATTCGTCTGCGAGTCCTTCAATACATCTTTGTAAAGAAGCTGCAGTTTGTACTGGAACCTTCTGGGACCTCCTGGTCTCTAGGGTCTGGATTTCGCAGTTCGGGAGTAATAATTATTTCGGTCGGACATATATCAGTGTTTTGTGTTGTATCCACTGAGGCCAGAACACTAGAAATATGGCTAGATTTCACCGGAAATGAGAGACTTGAAATGGTAGAATTAGTTACCAAATATTTTACCTTATGTATGTTTAACTAAATCATTCAGTACACATGTATACACAGTGATTTATTGCTCCACAAAAGCTCCTTCTTAGTATTTTTCTGTTTAATAAGCAGAGAAAGTAGAGAAGTCTCCGAGCTGAAATATGGCCCTGGTGCTCTGCCTGCCATAAATTGCGTACACACAAGTGTTCACTTTGTCATTTGTGTGATGATTAGTCATCGGCCATCACTGCTCCCCTAAGCAATCTACTAATTTACAGCACCTATACAGCAAGTGCTTAGCATCTAAGGGATATGAAGAGCTTTAGTGGCCCTATACTCTGAGAAAAATCAGCGACTTCTGACGGAAATTAGAGCAGGCGATTGGTTAGACATTTTTCTTGTCGAACATTATATGAGTTCAATATAAACTGGATGGCTGGTGCTGAATTGTTTTACCGAGAGAATTGGTGATTTTATTGGGTGCTTCACAGAGATTTAGAGACGAGTAACGTCGAGATGTCATCGTAAGGAACAATCAAAGTCACTTGATTGACCATTTACTTCTCGTTTGATTCTGGCACTGAGCGTTTATAGGTTCTCCTAAATATATGGTTATGGGATTGCTTTGTCACCTCTGCTGGCCCATCACAGGGCATTATTCTACGATAATCTGCTGACGCAGAGCATTATTTGGCACTAGCACCTATTCACTTGCCTAACTATCGACTTTCTCTCGCTATAACACAATGGGCAAAGTAGGGGTTCTGTCTTTTGGAACTTAAGGGAAAATTAACCTGAAAAATATTTAGCAACAAGCTATATTAAGAGCAATAATAAACTCTGATTATACTTTATATAATGATTAATAATCGAGAGCTAGACGTTATTGCTAAATTTCCAGGCACCCTTTGTCATAAAATCTATAAGTTACTAAATAAATAGAGTTGGTTTCATAAACAATTATGAAGATGCCATTGAGAAAATTATTCGATATTTTATGGTAATTTGTTATATGACTTCGTTCAAATGTTAATGGAGCTGTTGCAAAAATCTCATCATATGATTAAACAGTTAATGAGGTACTCTAGCACAACAGAGTAAACACTACTAACATATCAAACCCAATATGTTGACTCAAAAGTATCAAACTGCATGAAATTTTATTATTACTATTAAATAATCAAATAAGCCTATAGGTTAGTCATGAAGAATCTTTATTATAGTAACATTTATTTAATTTAGCCTTTACATTCTTACCTAAGCCTTATAATAATGTGCAGTGATATGTTCCTCAGGTGTGAAGCTAGAGGGTTCTCCCAAGTGGAGTTCTGCAGCTCCAGGCCACTCCAGCGCCAGCGGGGGATTGGAGAGCTGCAACTCACCACTCACAGCCCTTGAACCCAGACCATCCTCCTGTTCCTCTCCTCCTCTCTCACTCACCACTCTCTCCGCTCACCACGCCACCTCTCTCAACCCTTCTCCTTCTTCCACCTCTTCCAACGTATCTCTCAATGGCTCCATGATGGCTCACCACCATCAGTCGCACCACCACCACCACCACCACTCTAATTCCCTCCCTCCGCCCCCTCCCTTCTCTTTATTAAATCACAATAATTACATGCTTCCGGATCCAACAAAGGCAAATTTGATATCACAGCTTTTCTAAATAGACAATAAGTCTTGTAATATTGTATAAAGTGCACAGTAGTTCCTTAGCTTCATATCTCCCCATTGAGTCCAGCATATTAGTCTTTGGCTTCGTCTATTTTAACTTTTGTATTTCTTGTGCGATATTCTGCTTCACATTGTTTGTGAAGTCAATTGAGATATTAGGCTGGTAGTGGGAGCTGTACGTACAGCCATTCTGTATATACAGTCGACTGTACATAGAGCTATAAACTGTACATAGGTATAAACTGTACATAGGTACAAACTGTACATAGAGCTATAGAGAGGGACGGTACTGGTAGTTACTTCGCTCTTACCAAGTCTGTTATGTATTTTGTAAATAGTGTGTAGATATTTGGAAGAAATATTATAGGACATGTGCTTGATTGTTAGCCTTTCTTCTGAGTCTGTTCAGCAATTGCCAAGCGTAGACTGTAAGTAAACTGGAGTGACGTGTTCTCTGGATATGAAAGTGTCATTTTGTTCTAATTTTCTCCCATACTCAAACTATCTATTGTGATATATCCAAACTATATATCTAGTCAAATATCTAGTATACGGGCTTTATCTATAAGTACAGTGGACGTAAATGTTTTCAGCTATCAAGAATAACATTCATTTCTCTATTAATTTGTTCATAATCTTAGATAAATCATTAAACATTCTTTACTAATACATCGTTGTTATTATTCTCCTAGCTTCGATAAGAGAATCAATGGCTCCCCTCAACAACAACAAGAGGCAACTTATGTTAGGGGGCAAAAAAAGAGCCAATGGAAGGGGAATTGTCTAAAAAATGAGCCCACTGCTTCCATTAATTTGGAGGCGAGGGTTGCCAAGTCTCGCCATAATGTGAATAAGCCACAAATTGAAAATACATAATTGGGTAAAGAGCATTAATAAATATAAATACACAATAATAAATGAAAGAATATAATTGATCTATTTGGTAAATTCATAATCATAATGCTTATATATTTGTTATGTATATATAAAGATTTTTATTATGAAACCCATTAATACCTAACTGTCAATTGAAATTAATTTTTTTTACTATTTCTAGTCGACTGGAAAATTATATATTATTAATCTCACCATTAATTCTTATCATTGATATCCGCGTTATAGAAAATACCTACCAGTACAGTGACTGTACACACTACACTGTACACACTACACAGTACACACTACACTGTACACACTACACTGTACACACTACACTGTACACACTACACTGTACACACTACACTGTACACACTACACTGTACACACTACACAGTACACACTACACTGTACACACTACACTGTACACACTACACTGTACACACTACACTGTACACACTACACTGTACACACTACACTGTACACAGTACACTGTACACACTACACTGTACACACTACACTGTACACACTACACTGTACACACTACACTGTACACACCACCCTGTACACACTACACTGTACACACTACACTGTACACACTACACTGTACACACTACACTGTACACACTACACTGTACACACTACACTGTACACACTACACTGTACACACTACACTGTACACACTACACTGTACACACTACACTGTACACACTACACTGTACACACCACCCTGTACACACTACACTGTACACACTACACTGTACACACTACACTGTACACACTACACTGTACACCTTACACTGTACACACTACACTGTACACACTACACTGTACACACTACACTGTACACACTACACTGTACACACTACATTGTACACACTACACTGTACACAGTACACTGTACACACGACACTGTACACACTACACTGTACACACTACACTGTACACACTACACTGTACACACTACACTGTACACACTACACTGTACACACCACCCTGTACACACTACACTGTACACACTACACTGTACACACTACACTGTACACACTACACTGTACACACTACACTGTACACACTACACTGTACACACTACACTGTACACACTACACTGTACACACTACACTGTACACACTACACTGTACACACTACACTGTACACACTACAAAGTACACACTACACTGTACACACTACACTGTACACACTACACAGTACACACTACACTGTACACACTACACTGTACACACTACACTGTACACACTACACTGTACACAGTACACTGTACACAGTACACTGTACACACTAAACTGTACACAGTACACTGTACACACTACACTGTACACACTACACTGTACACTGTACACAGTACACTGTACACACTACACTGTACACACTACACTGTACACACTACACAGTACACACTACACTGTACACACTACACTGTACACACTACACAGTACACACTACACTGTACACACTACACTGTACACACTACACTGTACACACTACCTGTACACAGTACACTGTACACACTACACTGTACACACTACACTGTACACACTACACTGTACACACTACACTGTACACACCACCCTGTACACACTACACTGTACACACTACACTGTACACACTACACTGTACACACTACACTGTACACACTACACTGTACACACTACACTGTACACACTACACTGTACACACTACACTGTACACACTACACTGTACACACTACAAAGTACACACTACACTGTACACACTACACTGTACACACTACCCTGTACACACTTCACTGTACACACTACACTATACACACTACACTGTACACACTACACACTACACTGTACACACTACACTGTACACACTACAGTGTACACACTACACTGTACACACTACACACTACACTGTACACACTACACTGTACACACTACACTGTACACACTACTACACACTACACTGTACACACTACACTGTACACACTACACTGTACACACTACACTGTACACACTACACACTACACTGTACACACTACACTGTAAACACTACACTGTACACACTACACTGTACACACTACACTGTACACACTACACTGTACACACTACACTGTACACACTACACTGTACACACTACACTGTACACACTACACTGTACACACTACACTGTACACACTACACTGTACACACTACACTGTACACACTACACTGTACACACTACACTGTACACACTACACTGTACACACTACACAGTACACACTACACTGTACACACTACACTGTACACACTACACTGTACACAGTACACACTACACTGTACACACTACACTGTACACACTACACTGTACACACTACACTGTAAACACTACACTGTACACACTACACTGTACACACTACACTGTACACACTACACTGTACACACTACACTGTACACACTACACACTACACTGTACACACTACACTGTACACACTACACTGTACACACTACACTGTACACACTACATTGTACACACTACACTGTACACACTACACACTACACTGTACACACTACACTGTACACACTACATTGTACACACTACACTGTACACACTACACACTACACTGTACACACTACACTGTATATCAATGTTAGAAGTTGTCAAATCATTTTAGTGAAGAAATTCGAAGGAAATAATGGTTGGTAATTATTGGGGGAGAGTCTGTCTCTGTTTATCAATTTACCCTGTGAATTATTGGAGATAGTAGTTCTTTCTTTTGATGGTTTCATCACTAAATTCACATTATAAATATTTAGATAAGTTATATTTGTTTATTGTTTCTTAAAAAGTTTGCAATGGAAAAGTACAAATATAGTGAAAAGGGGAACCAATAATTAATTGATAGAATGATAAAATAATAATTGATTTTAGAATCGAATAAATGTGGGACATGTCTCGCATTTATTTCTCCAGGTAGGCATAGAAAATATTCTAGGAGTAACTTTGGTAAATTGGTTGATCAGCAGGTGGGAAAGGTTGTAGATAATTTAACGGTAAGTATTATACATAGTAACATTACATACCCTAAAATTATTTTATTCTATCTCACCTGCATAAGTTACAGCGAAAACAGCTAAACTGAAGACAAACAATCAAATTATCAAAGTTAGTTCCTAAAGACTTTTTATACCAGGAGAAATAAAAGCTAGACATGTCCCACACTTATTCGATTGTTATAAGTCTGAGACGTAACAAGAGCGGGGTATGACTGCATGTATTCAAAATAAGTGAAATATGAAGGTAAAGAAGCAGCATTACCTCGTAGTAACTACTACAAAAGTCTCCTCTGTGTTAATCCCCTTTACGGAAATTAAGATTACTAATTGTACAGAGTGTCCTATAAAAACGGAACCAAACTTTAAATTAGTATATTTCAACAACTATTGAAGGTACAGTTTTCTGGCAAGTGTATTTCATTTTGTTTGTTGAACCCTTCTCCATCAACAGTTAAATTTTCATAAATTTATATTCATCTTTGTGAGTATTATAACTATTTTATTGATAGGTTGTGAAAATGACCTTGCGCAAATGGTCAGAAAATGGACAATGGCGCAAGTTCAAACATTAAAAATATATTTATAAGACAACAACTCCATTAATAAAACAAATTTATTAACAGATTTTAAAAGCATTCAAATAAATATTCATTTACAAAATAGAAACGTGCTTAAGTTCAAAAGGAGGTAATTCATTGCCAATTTTTTTCCACTGATCCATTCATCGGTTTCAAATCTCTTGTTAATATCAAAACTACTCATCGCGAAGGTGATATACATTTGTGTTGTTCTGATTACTATTGAAGTGTTACTTTATCAAAACAGTTTAATCGGATTTAAACATCTTTCAAATATTTATAAACTAGCTATATTGATTTCAACTCAATACGAGTGGTAAAAAATAGTTTGTAGCAAATTATTCTTTATATTGAAAATTCTTGGATTATAATTAAAAAGAAATTGATCTCAAATAAAGTTAAAACATCAAAATACTGCAGTCATTTATTATTTAGTGAATAGGCCTTTATTTTCTATCTCTATTGTTCATCATATTATGTGCAAAGCCATGTCTTCTGGCAATTATTTAATGTAAATGGCTTCTCATTCAAATAGCAACACCCTGAGGTTGATTTTCAATCAATAATACAATCTCCAACCCAATCAGAATCGGTGGGGTCAAAGAGATTCAAGGGTCTTGCTTAAACTAATATAAACCAAGGTAAACTGTGCCAACTCAGTAACGGAGAGCGTTTCACAGCAACCCAATGAGGCTCTATGGCTGCAGCTAGAGTGCGGACTGTACCTTGCAACATGATATGAAACAAAACTCAAATAGTTGAAAGAAAAGGGGTACTGCCAACAGCTGACTGGTACAATATTATCCTATTCTTTCTGGAATTTAATGCTTACATTTAATTGATTTGCAATAGAAAATTCAAATTTCCTAGTTTATTATTTGGCAAAATTACACAGGTGAAATGAAATATTTTCTTGAGCATTGGAAATTCATCGAAAATTTCTTAAGTCTTTTAATTAAAATTCTTACTAAGATCCAATTTGTGTTTGCAATGATATGATCGTCCATTTACAGCTGTAGGTAAAGTTTGTACAACGGACAGTATATATGTACCGAAAAAAGAAGTCGCTTACTGACCTCATGTGTGCTATACGAGCTAATAATTACTTCAGTTGGATTTAATGTAAAGAGATTTTCTTAGGTAAAAGATGAGTAATAGTTTTTTGATAACATTCAAAACTTTTGTCAATAACATGTTAAACGAGACCATAATATGCATCATAAAAAAATCAGCTAATATTATTCGAAATTCAGGACTACTAGTCAAGCTTCGTATGAATCAAGTGAGCCGTTCAAATCACCTAACATCATTGAGCCCTTATTCTCATTTTCTAATGAAATTCATTCGCTTTCATTTAATATGACATCTACTGTTAGGAGAGTTTTCTTGTTAACTAGATAATAAACAATATAACTTTTCCTTCTTGTTCTAGTCCTTGGAATCACATCATCACAAATTAGTGTGCAGCTTTTCTCACTGGCAGATTTTGGAAAAAAAAAATTTGTTGTAGCTATTTTTATTGACAGCAATCTCTCAGTCTAGTTATTATAATTAGAGAGTATGGTTATAGTTTTCGGGGTGAGAAATTTGTTCGAGTTTTAAAGGAAGAAGTGATTGACTTCAGTGAAGAAAAATCATTTTTTAATCCTGGAAGGACCCCAGTGCCTGAGAGGCTTGTCCCGGTAGAATTATAACTTTTTACTATTAAATATTGACTCGAGTTGGTGGTAACTCTGGATTTTTATAATTTAAACCCTATTTAAGCAAAATCAATGAAAATAATGCATTATATTTTGTTTTTATTTAGTTTTATAACATTTTATTACCATGCGTAAATTAAGACCTCTTTTGAAATTTACTGCAAAAAATAACTAATATTCCTGTAAGAGATGTTTCTAGTGTGACGGAAAATGTGACACAGCAGTGATTGTTCTTCATGCGGATTCCTGAGACCCACTTTATTAAAATTTATGAAAAACGAGTTACAACAATTTTTTTTTTCATTATTTTCACTGTCAAGTATTCGATGAATAAATACGTCATAGAAAATGAAGGTCGCAAAGTTTCAACAAATTAAGTAAATTAGTTTTCAAATTATGCATTTCAAACTGGACCCAGCCTCTGAGGCCTGCTTGTTGTTCCAGGATAAAAATTATTGTACCCAATTCAGTTGAGTTGGTTGTAAAATAATAAACATGCAGGATCATTTCCAACTTGAGTTAAGTTGAATGGACAAAGTTCAGTCTGTTATTATATATTTCAATTCCAGTCGCGTTAAACATCATTTCATAACTATTAACATATTAATTCAACACTAAAATTTTGATTCCTAATCAGTAAAATTTTATTTTGCTTTTAATTCTGAGGATATTAGTGGTTTATCGATGAATGGAGAGGAGCCCAACGAGTGAAGTTAACGAGTGATTCTGTTCTGCAGGTCTTTTTTTCTACAGGTCTTCATAATTGATGGTAACTATTAATTTTTGTATATTCTAAGATAGCTCTAATAATTTGTCGGAATTAATTTGTTGAATGAGTTTATTCTAACCTAAACTGTTACCGGCCATGCAATATAGTGTTGCCAACATTGCGGCCAAACCTGATTCACCGGTCAGACTTTATCATTGGTTAAATCTTAATGGTTTAACCACCTACTTGATTTGTCTGTTCCACATAACAGATTGGTCTGGGCCACTCACTCAGAGAAATTCTGATGCACCCAGGTGTTTCGAGTCACCCTATGGCTTTGTTTTACATTTTAGTGCATCAAACTACAGTTTTGATGCATTTAAGTGCACCAATTCGATGCAATTTAGTGTCTCAGCTATAAGATTGTTAAAATGATGAGGATCTTTTTCTCATCATTTTTTGCAGATGCACTATCGAGCCTAAGTGCATCCAAAATAAAGTTTGATGCACTAAAGTGTCTCGCTTTGGAGCCAAAGCCATAGGGTGAACTCCAAACACCTGAGTGCATCAGTTGGAGTTGTTTATTTTTCTCAGTATATAGCAATGAAATATATTTTGATAGACATGACAAGATAATATGTACTTGATAAGTACTAATAAATTTTCATAGTCTCAATAATTATCAATTAATAATTTAACAGTTTCGCTCTAACAGGCGGCTATAGCCGTCATGTTGAGTACAGGCATAAATGCGCACCATGCGGTCAATTCCAATTTACAGCTGAAAGAAGAAAGCAATCCACAACCATAGGTTCACAACAGTCTTTTATTTACTCAACCTTGTCACAAAAGTTGCACTTCAAATATAGTCATATGCAATAACACGATCTTTGACGGCTCTTTACATATCGCAGTTTTTTTCACTATGAAATTCGGACGGCTATCGAAGTCTGTGATATTTGCCCCAGAATTAAAAACAGAAGGCGAAAGTTAAAGTGCTAATTAATAATAAATAATTTACAAAACCATCAAAATGAAATTTCTAAATAATGGACAATTTTCTCAACTCTTCAAGCTAGGAAATTTTTGAATAGTATTATAGAAATTCGGTATTTTTGTGTTTAATTATATGAATGGGTATAAAAATTGAGAGCTCAGACAGTTTCTGAAAATGAAATAGTTATATAGAGTATAAAAACAATATATTTTGTTTTTATGACAAAGCGCGATAATTTATCTCTACTTTGTGAATTCCCCACCGAGTGCCGTTGCACCAAAGAGTAATTTCTTGAGAAAAGAAACACATGCTGCAGATATGAGAAACCTACTAACTTTATAAGGGAGAAGAGACTGGAGAAATCAACTCACTTCTTCAGGATGAACTTCAAAGTTGCTCTACTCGTTCTTGGCCTCGCAGCCTTGGCTGTAAGTAATTCATTTGAAATAGTTTGCTTCGCCAATGACTTTCTTACTTTTTATTTTATTTTGTAGTCACTAAAATTTAGTTTAATTACCATAATAACTTCTCATTTTTTAGAGATTCAATAATTTCCAAATTTCATATTTACATTAAAATTATTATATGGAATAATTTTACAGCCTCGCTCATAATTAGATAATTTTAGTCAATAAATCATTTTTTGTCGATTGATATAAGCATGGAAATATCGATAACTATCGTCAAAGATAATGAAGACAATTTTAATGCGCGGCGAATAATATAACTGAATTATCTTTCATTTCGATTTCGTTAGTATATACGATTATTTTCTGCTAAATTTTAGTGATAAAAGAATGTTATCAAGCATAGAAAAGTCAATGTTGCAATATCTGGCACTACCATCGCCAGGTAATTTTCGGAAGATAGTTTTTAACAGTTGTTGTTTCGACGCTTTTCATGTTGGGGATTTTTTGTGAAAATCCCCAGTTAGAATATATTATACATTGATAAGAAAAGCTAATCAGAAAATAAAATTCAATTGAAGATCTCGACAGTCTACAGTTTTTTATTCAACTAATCTTCTTTTTATAGAGCTTCTATAACATAAAATAATTAAAATATTAATATTTATAAATAAATAAATAAATCACCATGTGACTTCTTTGGCTTTTCAATAATTTTTTTTAATTATGAAAAACTACTCATTTTTACCTTTCTCCGTCAACAGTTGAGAACTGGTTTGAAAATGTTAGAAGTGAAAAAAAATCCAATTGAGCAATAAACTTAAAATTGGGAAAATCCGAAAATAATTTTGCTTATAAATATTCCTTGATTATTCTAATAACATTATTTTCTGTCCCGCAGGTAGCCAACCCCGCTGCTAACGGTGAATGGAAATGGAAGACCAAGAGACCTCTAGTCACTCCCAACATCAAGGGACTGCCACTCAACAAAATCGTTGAAGAGACTTACAAACCAACTGTATTCATTCCCGGACACAAATCTCGTAAGGAACTGCAAAGGAAATCAATGCTCTGATGTATTTTATATATAAAAAAAAATTTTGTATGACTCATTTTTATCACTGCAGCTCCTCAATGCGGAATGAACAAATATTTCGGCAAGGAAAACAAAATTGTCGGAGGAACTGAAGCCGCCGAACACTCCTTCCCATGGCAAGTAGCTCTCTTCTTCGACGAAGGATGGTTCTGCGGTGGATCCATCATTGACACCAACTGGGTTCTCACTGCCGCCCATTGCACAGATGGGTAAGTAGTGTTTGAACATCAGAGTACAGAGAGCAAGAAGTTTTAGGAAAGTGTAGATCTGTTTTCAAAATTATCGTATTAAATTTAAATATGTTTTTTGACCGGCCCCATCCCGCTGTCCGAGTATAATTTTGCAAGAACACATAAAAATTCGTTTATTCAGAATATCAATATAATTTAAGGAAGGCACATTTAGTAGTTCAGCTCCTCCAGAAGGCAGTACTCAACCCAGCGTTACATTGATATTGCATTCAAAACAATTCATTTGCAGTCTAGTGATATTTAATGAAGTATACTTTTATAAAGTTCAATTTTTATTCTTATGGCATCAGTTTCGTTGAATAATTTTATTGATAAGCTGTAGAAAAGGAGACACTATTCATTATCTGTTGTTTTATATTCAAGCAATACAAATAAAAAGACAGACTTTGACATTCTTAGCAAGCTTCCAAATTATCATACATGGAATACACTGCTTGCTACTAATGAAAAATGAGAGTAGTAATGAATTCAATCAGGTGCTCTTAACATATTCGTGCTTTCTTATTTAACACAGAGCTACTGGTGTGGAAATTATTGCCGGTGCTCACAACATTAGACAGGATGAAGACACTCAAGTGAGTTACACTTCTTCTGACTTCATCATCCACGAGAGCTGGGGCCCTATTCTGCTCAAGAATGACATCTCTCTCATCAGAGTAGATGCTGGAATCACATTCACTCGTAAGTTTGGAGTCTTTGTGAGGTGGAAAAAGTTACTCTATGTCGTAACAAAACTCATTGATTATTAACTTTTACAGCCGAGATCCAGCCAGTCTGTCTGCCAGAATCAACTCAAGCAGAACTTGGTGTCGGTGTTATGGTTACTCCATCTGGTTGGGGTTTGGACAGCGACAGTAAGAGACTTTCAAATCAATAGTTCATACAAATTACTTTGATATTTAGCATGGCTAATATTCTTACTTGTACAGGTGCCTTAACCGTCAGCCCAGTTCTGAGGGAGGTAACTGTACCCACCATGTCCAATACTGAATGCGCTTCTGTTTACGGAAGTACCATCACTGATGACATTGTTTGCATTGACACTCAAGGTGGAATGGGAACTTGCAGCGTAAGAGCGAACACATCAATTAAATTACCTTCGCAACTTTAAAAAACAAATATCAATAAAAATTCATAAGATTTATTTTTTTACCAGGGAGATTCAGGTGGACCTTTGAACTACGATGACGGCAGGGGAGTGTACTGTACCCAGGGTGTGACCTCATTCGGCTCCAGCGCAGGATGCGAGAAGAACTTCCCTGCAGGATTCACTCGTCTCACTTCCTACTTGGACTGGATCGAGACCCAGACCGGACTTATCCTCTAGATATCTTAGCAACTAAATAAATCATGAATTAACTCAAAACTTTTTAATTCATCATAACTCTGAATATTGCATTACACATTAAAACAGCAATTAACAAGTGAAATCAATAGCTTGTTTAAAGCTATTGTTCAAAGGCCTCTTTTTTTATAACTCTATTCAGTAGAGCTAAGGTTACTGGTTCAAAAACTGTGAACCATTTCAAATTTGGTTCAAAATGGCAACCAATAGTAAGTTACCCTAAAAAGATATTAGGTTCTACCTAAATACTTAACTAACATTAAATATATATATATATACGATAATACGTATATAAATAACATCTTCCTTGTTCTTCTATTGATTCTTTTAGAAAGTCAGACAGTGTAGGTGAGTGTGAATATTTGTTATATAATAGATTACGAAGCTAATACTTGATCTTTTCTGTTAATTGTTATGTGACCCTAATTCTACTAATTTAATTAAAACATTTCTAGAGAAATTATAATTTAGAGTGGAGAGGTCCTTCAACGAAAAAAATGAAAGTGTTCCATTGTAGCGGATCCTTTTCTTTGACTAAACAATTTGGGTGTCAGTGCATTAACTAGGGTAATCACACTATAATATATCAAAGGTTCATATTAGTTAAAATGATTCTACGATAAATTCATGAAATAATAGCTGTTCTCCAGAAACACTATTTTTAGTTTAATTATAAGGAATCTCCAAGTTCTTGAATTATCAAGAAAAGAAAGAAAACTTGAATGCAAGACCTATGATAAACTTTGATCATCTAAATAGGGTTTGTTAAAGGGAGGGTGCGGGTAAAATCAAACATTTGTTAATATGTGTTTTAATGGAATCAGCATATTTAATTATGTATGATTACATACTCTGTTCATCTAAATAATACTTATTAAAGAAAAGAAAATTTAATTTTGAAAAAGCGCCATCTAGTGACAAATAGCATAAGCTTTGCTCGAGTCATTGACGCCATCTTGCTGTGATTTCACAAACATTGTGCAAAAAACTTTAGTATATCTGCGAGACTGCGAGTAATATTAATAATTATAACTCTAAAAATACTTTATTTGTTAGTATATTGTATATAAATCATAAATTTATTTATTTATAGCTTATTTGGGAAGATAATCAGACAATATATAAACGTTCATGAAGATTGTTCTGGAAATAGTGTAAACAGCACCATTTATGAGATGATCGCATAAGCTTATGTTAACTAATAAAAACCCTATTTTCTCTGAAAATACAGTGATTTGAGATGAAACATTTCATATCCGTAACTAATCATTGTTTATTTATGATATTATGAAAAAATGTTTGATATGAAAATTAGATGCACCCCCCCCCCCTTTAAAGATAATGAAAATGCCATCTAGTGAGAAGTGAATCAAGTTTTTCATTTCACGAGTTATCATCGCTATATTGTTTTATTTTTCATAAACGCAAAGAATTATTTGTACAAACCGGTTCCTGGAAAGAAGGCCACAGGAAATATGTCCACCAGAAAAATGCACACAAGGGTATAAGACTGTAAGCGGCAAATTTTCTGAAATTCAGTTGTTTTTAATTTATTTCAGTATAGGATTTAACGTCAGCTTTCAGCCATTTCGACTATATCGCCGACATCAAAATAAATTTTAAAAAAGGACTGGAAGAAGCAGTCAGAAGGGAAAATCACCTACCATCGTGGGTGACAAAGCTAATGGATGCAGAAAAGTTTCTCCGTGAATGCAGTCATTTAACAATGAATCTGACGAAAAGGGACACAAGCACCAGTGGTTGCACTCATGGATGGAAGAGGAAAATGAAGAGCTGATAGTAAATGAAGCTTACGAGCCTACCTAACAAAGAAATCTATGACCTCGTAGTTGAAGAGCATAAACCAAGCGCTATCCTCTAAAACTGCAAGTAGCGTTAAAAAATTATAAATATGAAAAAGCATAATACTTAATCCAAATTATAACAGTTCGAACCCGAGGCCTCCTTCCATTCACCTCAAACAGCTTCGGGTTAGAACCCCTGGGGCAAAATAAATTGATATGGTAAAATGAAAACCACCGATGATTTTCATATTTATATACTATAAAATTTAATTTCGACAAGTATAGAATTAATCTTAGCGATGAAGACATTCAAAATGAGACAAAAGGTGCAAGACATAGAAAACTAATTGAATGTTCGTGCCTTTGTAAACTATGCCCTTATTTAAAACACCTTTATGTTTTTCTGTATTCTAAAAATTATGTAGTTGTGGGCATTTGTCCTGTGGGCTTCTTTACGGTCACCGTACAAGCTTTAGGTTATCTAATAAAAAAAAACTTTCTTATAGATACTTAGATTTCTATAATTATTGTGTTAAATTTAAAAAACAGCAATTTTTATGCTCTATGAAATATTTTTGGAAGAGGGGTACTAAATTTCAAGTTATTGGTACGTTCTACATTTTTGGACACATCCGAAAAGAAAATATAATAACTATACCAATTGAAATAAAAGTTGAATGAAGATTATTATATAGAAATTTTTACATGATCGAAAATATGTAACTGTGCAAAAACACGGAACTTACCCTAAAAGGGGATATGTTGAATTTCTTAACCAATTGCTTCTAATAACCTCACCTGTATTATAATTTTGATAGTTACCGTGAAATAATCACAAAAAATTGTCTCCGTTTTCTATGTCTACGAACGGTAGTTATTTTGAGACATGACTCGAAATAAGTACCACTTTTATTAAAGTGAGGTGTACTTAAAGCGAGGCCTGCCTGTGTATCAATTTCTTATAAATTTCAGTATTTCATGGAGCTATAAGAGTATAAATATCTTCTAATAACTGTTAATTCATATTTAAAAATTGAATTCAGTAATTTTGAGAAATAGACGCAACCAATTTCATAATATTTAATATTAATTTAGTAGGGGTGTAACGTCTGCTTCGGAATCAAAGGCCATATCGCTGACATCAATGAAATAAAAGTGACTGGAAGAAGCAGTTAGAAAGTAAACTGGCTTCATGATCAGAGTCACCTGCCATCGTAGGTGACTCTGATCATGGATGAAGAAAAGCTACTCCGTAAATGCAGTAACTTACCAAAGAATGTGACGTAAAGGAAGACCAGCACCGGTAGCTGAACTCACGGATGGAAGAGGAAAATGAAGGGGGATAGGAAATGAAGTCAACGAGCCTACCTAACACAAAAACCTAAGACCTCGTAGTTGAAGAGCATAAGCCTAGCGCTATCATCTAATACTAAGTTGAAATTAAGCTATGATGAATACCAGTGCTGAATTCGGATCGCCAATTTAAATTCACGTCATTGACAATAACTATCAACAAATAATTCAAAACTGTATTAAGATTCAGCACATTTCAAGACTCCCTCAAATAAAAACAGTAAAGTAAAGGACTGTGAAATGAGTCGTGTTATTTCAATGGCACTCTGTACAGGGTGGCGCAAAAAAAAAAACCATTTTCAAACTACTATATTTTACAAACTATCAAACCTAGAAATTTTCTATAAACACAGTATTATTCGTTCACTTTTTCTGCATCTTTTGTGAAAATCTGATAAGAGTTACGACCAAATTGAACCTCCTGTAGCGAATTAAAAAAAGGTAAATAAAAATGGCTTGTGTGAGGACGAAAAACTCATTAAAGTTCATAATAGGAATAATTTATTTCCATATGGTAGTAATAAAATTTAAATCCTAATATTTTTCATTCAATTAACGTTCTTGTTATTGACTCTTTCATTCATGGAATTACATCTTCATCACCTATCACGATGCTTTTTTTTACAAAATGTGCATTTCTTTGCAGAATCAATTTTGAAAAATTTAGACGGTGGGTAAATCAGTTCTAAGAGTTCGAGCCTTACATGATTCTTGAAAAGATGATACTTCACATCGTGTTTAACAATTCGGTGAAATGTCTTAGATGATATCTAATCCTTATTTTATGATTGATATTTTTGGGTTCTCAATAAATTGCTCATGTGTTCAATCTTTTCTGCTGCGACATGATCACTTTTTGTTCAAGTTTAAAAAGGTTTCTTCAGGTTTGAACTTATTGACATTTGTCAATATGGTTTTATAGTTGGTGGAAATCTTTCCAGAAAGCGTGGTTCAAAATGAGGTTGAACCTGTAAAGTTTCCAGTGTTTAAAAATTGTCACAACAAAACTCTTTGATCTTTTGAAAGCTGCATTTCGAAGGTTTCGAATAGGAGATAAAAATTAACGGCAAAGTGATTTTATAATGATATCTATGTTTTCTCAAAAACCAACTTTCAAATGGTAATTCATTTTTTTATTTTCTCTTATTTGTTACAAGAAGTAGTAGAATTCATTGTTTTTACATCCTTTTGAAATGAATTATACCTTTTATGATTTTTTTCATTTATTTCGTCCTCGCGCAAGCCCTTTTTATTTACCTTTTTTTAATTCGCTACTGGATGTTTAATTTTTGTCGTAACTCTTAACAGATTATCACGATAGAGCCAAAAAAGTAAACGAATAAAACTGTTTTTAGAAAATTTCTAGGTTAGATAGTTTGTAAAATAAACTAGTTTGAAAATGGGTTTCCCTTTTTTTTGCGCCACCCTGTACAAGGGACATTAAAAGAAGCAAATAATCAGGAAAATGGCTCTAAGAACTAATTCACCAATAATTATGCTCAGACCTGCAGATAAGCTAATATGAATAAATGTGAAACCCATGAGCATATTAAACCAAAGATACCAGACCTCTTAGTCGAGAATAACCCTAACACTATTCTCAAAAAGGTCAAAGAGGAGTGTAGCAATACAAAAACTTTAATTAAAAAAGTGAAAGGCTGCTCATTGAAGTTGATAGTCTGGAGTCTACCTCACGCAGCTACAGTGTAGAAGACGTGGTAGATATTTCCAAATAGTAAACAGCACTTTTAATGAAAATGTGTGCAACAAAATGACTGCACATTAGAGGATAGAAAAAGAATCGTTAATTTAAGATATACTGTGATATGCTACCTATAAGTCATGACTGTGTGCTGTTTAATGAGGTGTGACTTCACCTCCGCATGTATTTGTTCATAGATCTGATGACATCCTTTCTGAGCCATGTCCACCACAGACTCGAACTGTGACATGTGCAGGGGGTGCAACGTTTGGATGGCTACTATCTTCTCTTTGTTAGGCAGCATCGCTATCGTGACCTCACACCCACCAGAACTCTCTACTTGAGAGGCATCTACCAGGGCACAGGTCTGATTGGGCGAGAAGGGGGTTAGGTTACTAAAGGAAAATTGTGAACACATTCAAAATATTACACACCACCAGTTGAATAATAATAAAATAACGAGTTATTCAATTTTACCATCTGCTTCAGAACTATAGACCATATCGTTGACAAAAGGAGGTGAAAAGGTAATGGCCAATTATATCAGTCTGATGAGCAAGTTATGCAAAGAATAAATCGAAAGCATCGACTCTTCACCGCTACAGATTAAAGTCATCGACCATCAAAATAATGCATGCCTAGCAGTTGGTTCTGGCCATTTTGGGTGTGAAATTTTCAAAAATTTAGATTGTATTTGGAGAAAGTAGGATTTTAGTTTGAGATATTATTTTTTATGTAACTAGTTCGATATAACTATTAAAGAGATTTAAAATTGCCTAACTTAATGGCTCACCCTGTGTATTTAGCTCTATTATTTTACAGATGTCCTATGGTGTACCAATAAATGATGTAGCTATCGAGTCAAAAGTAATAGTCACACTTCCAAGTTATTACTTTATTTCATTATTATTGATCTACGACAGACTCAGTGATAGCTACTAGGTGAACTTTATTACTCAGGTACTATATTTAATACCCTTCTATTCCTGAAAAGTTACCTGGGAAACACACTTTGATTTATCATTCAATATTTACAGAGCATAATTAGTGAAAAATAATCATTATTTCGAGAATTCGACAAGAATAAATAAAGTTGAAGCTATTTATCATTATGCTATTCCATTCTTGAATAAAATCAATAGAGTTTGTTCATAACTAACGGAAGGGTTAGTTTAATTTTCATACGAAATATTTTAGCATAGCTAATATGATAGATAAACATTACTTAGTTTATAATATGAAATATTAGAGAAGAAATCCCTGTATATACAGAGATATAGGGTTTCTATCAAATAAAGGAGAATAGATGTTATTTACACCATCTCCCGATAGAGCACTTCAGATCGTACAAACCTATTGCGACCGGAAAGACTCTTGTTAAAATTAAAACTTGTGCCTTCCTTTTGTACCAAACCACACTTCTCCATATTGTCAATAATTCAAAAAAAGGAATGGTGATAAGAATGCTTTTAAAACATGGAAATAAATTGCTTAATTGTAGTCTAATAAAGGTATATTTTATATTCGAAAATATTTCATTATCCGTTTCTGACCATTTGCGCGAAGCCGTATTCACCACCCATTAATAAAATCGTTATAACATTCACAAAAATGAATAAAAATTTACTTGTGGATGTAGAAGGGCTCAACAAACAAAATGATTCTTCAAAGAAAACTGCATATTCCATAGTTGTTGAGATATACTAATTCAAAGTTTGGTTCAGTTTATCTTGGGACACCCTGTAATACATAAGGATGCACAGTTCTCTAGGAAGAACATTCGGAGATTCATCATGATTTATTATTTCTATCTCCTGTTCGCGAGATATTTTCTCTTCTTTTTGAATAATTATATTGGTCCTATGTGTATTTTCCCTCTTTGAAGTCCTAATGAAAAGCTACAAATAAGACTATTAAAACTCACATTATGAATAAATTAAACTGAAGAGCGCTAATCAACATGTTCCATTTTAGGGTAAGTACCGTGTAATAAAATATAATTATTATATTTCATTTTCTTACGAGTTCAAAAATGCAGAACCAACCAATAACTTGGAACAAATACCCTAATGCCTAAAATATTTCACAGAACATAAAATTGCCGTTTGTTCAATGTAACACAACTATATAAATCAAATTAGCTATCTATTAATTACTCACTAATACTGAGTGTAAAGCTATGGTTGAATTTTAAAACTTTTAATGCATTCACTACTTTGAACTTCCATCACAAAGTATGAACTAATTCTAGCAACAAACACTGGAAAAGTGTAAAGGCTTAGACGAACCCTTAAAACAATTGTTTTTATCAAAATTCAGTTAGTTGTGAATTACCCCGGTCTTATTACCATTTGTAATGAGACTGAGTCATAGCTAATTTGGTAATAAGAGCGGGACCTGCCTGTAATCATTATTTAGATGAACAAGGTTTTAGGTATATAAAATTACATAATGAACACGTTGACTGCGATGTCTATATATATGTACAGTGGTACACAGAGAACTTTCCCAACCGGCGATGTGCACATATATGGTACACGCATCAAAAATGTAATTTCTTAAATTAGATGTATATCAGTTTATATTAGAAATTTTAAGGAATGCTGTACTGTAACAAGAGGGTAAATAACTAAAATGAATATAGATCATGAAAAATACGTATATTTAAAAGTTTATAACTATAACCGGAATTGACATGTTTAAACCTATTGCCAGTAAAGCAAACATGCTGGATCAGCAATCGCGGTCACCGTGTTAAGCTGCTTCAATAAAACAATATTTTAGTAGAAGTTTAACATCTGCTTTAGCTAAATCATTAACTATATCACTGACGTCAAATGGATATTAAATACAAGGAACTGGAAGAAGCAGTCAGAAAGGAAAGTGGCTCCATTAACAAAGTCGTCTACACCCGTCAGTGAAATAGCTCATGGATGCAGAAGAGCTACTCCTTTACCAAAGAATGTGACGAAAAGGGAAAAAAGCATATGTAGCTGCACATACAGTTTGAAGAGGAAAATGAAGAGGTGATAGTAAATGAAGGTTATGAGCCTACCTAACACAAAATCTGACCTCGTAGTTGATGAGCATAAACCTAGCAATATCCTCTAAAATTGCAAATAGCGTTAAAAAAACAGAATTGATAAACAGACAATTCATAACCTAAATTACAACTGCTCGGGGCCCAATTACTCTGTACCTGCATCTTTTCCCCTCACTCTGTACCTGTATCTTTTCCCCTCACTCTGTACCTGTATCTTTTCCCCTCACTCTGCACCTGTATCTTTTCCCCTCACTCTGTACCTGCATCTTTTCCCCTCACTCTGCACCTGTATCTTTTTCTCTCACTCTGTACCTGCATCTTTTCCCCTCACTCTGTACCTGTATCTTTTTCCCTCACTCTGTACCTGTATCTTTTCCCCTCACTCTGTACCTGCATCTTTTCCCCTCACTCTGTACCTGCATCTTTTCCCCTCACTCTGTACCTGCATCTTTTCCCCTCACTCTGTACCTGCATCTTTTTCCCTCACTCTGTACCTGCATCTTTTTCCCTCACTCTGTACCTGCATCTTTTTCCCTCACTCTGTACCTGCATCTTTTCCCCTCGCTCTGTACCTGCATCTTTTCCCCTCACTCTGTACCTGCATCTTTTTCCCTCACTCTGTACCTGCATCTTTTTCCCTCACTCTGTACCTGCATCTTTTCCCCTCACTCTGTACCTGCATCTTTTCCCCTCTCTCTGTACCTGCATCTTTTTCCCTCACTCTGTCCCTGTAGTTGCCTGTACATTGCATGGCACTCACCTGTGTAGATGTTCTGGTGTCAGTGAGTACAGCAGATGATGTGCATGCTATGACGTAATCAAAGAGCTCAACACCAGCGTGAAGCAAAGCTGCACAAGCTGCATTGATGCAACAAGCTGTCACTCCTCCATCAGCTTGAATAACCTGAAAGAATGAACTTATTAAGAGTTGATGGCAGAAGAAACATTCAGAGAGCAGTTTTCTAGTCAAATAGTTGGCTATTTTACTAATAGTTTCCACATCATTCATCACAGAAATGATGTTTCCTCACATCATTTCAAATCTTCCCCAGTTTACTTGGTCTAAGGGTGCCTGCACACCAAAAGAAAGAAAGAAAGATTGAAAGATGCGAGGCCAGAAATAACGCACTCCAAATGATGGCATTTGTATTGTAGTTTGCACCTGACTGCCATGGAGAGAGATGCCACACAGGCACTTTGTGTGATATTACATTGATTGAGGCTACCATCTCCAAGTAGCTTCAGAAAAACCATCTTCAACTTGCTTTCACTCTTCAGACTAATTTCACTCTTTCTTTCTATCTTGTTGTTGCTGGTTTGGTGCTCAGGCACCTTTAACACAACTCTTCTGAAAATGGCACCAATGTGGCAATATAACTAGTAGCTGAATTCTGTGAAGTACAACTCTGTTAATGTCCAACTGATAGACAGATTATTTCTCATTGACACTGTAGCTAAATAAATAAATATGTGCCTGATGAATGTGGTAGCTACTTTTCATTATAAATTATAATAGTAGCTATATATTATTCCAGAATTTACTATACAAGTTTTTATCAAAGTTTCCAATCAAAAAACAAGTATTAATTAATATGTGATATTATAACTACTTTATGAAGCACAACGACCAATAAACAGAGAAAAGAGTTTAAGCTCAGCATTGATCGCTACCTGCGAATTTGAATTTAGATTATAAAGAAGCTAGTGAAGGGAGTCATTGGCAACACGTCTTGCAATTGTCAGAAAAAATTTAGGTTATGTGAACTTGAATGATGTCTGCGACAAGCGGTAAATTAGACTTGTTATTTGTAGAAAAATCTCATAAACCCTAGTTATTCCCCCTGCGCTTCAGACTTCAGAAAATGAAACAAAGAAATATAAATGGAAGAAACAGATTCACTGAAAGAATTCGTAATACTTTTGAAATGAAAGTCAAAATACTTGAAAGAAAGAAAAGTAAAGCCTCTTCTGAGCAAACAACACACACATTTGAGCAAAATTTATTGGAAGAGACTTAACATCTATTTTTTCAAATAATACAGATGTTCTCAAACTTCAAAATTTAATACCATCACAAAACATTGAGCTAGATTGACCTCTACAGGCTACACCTGAAGTGGAAGATTTCAATTCGGAACTTTCATCTCAGATCTTCACAACCATTAGCTATATCGAGTACAAGTAGACAGTCTCAGACCTCCAACTCTGAACGAATTTCTGTGCTTGTCTCAGAATAAAAGTGATTATAAATCTATAATGATCACACAGCACAGCAAAGAAGAATTCTGGCAAGACACCATAAAATCAGGCAACAAAAAGAAGAATAGTTACCAACGTTAAAGCTCTAGGTTGATAACACAGATCAACAATTTAAATACATCAATATTCTAATAGCAAACTTGAAAGTAGGGCTGTACCGATATCATAATTATTGCCGATACCGATACTAGGTTTTGGTAATCTGCCGATACCGATACTTAAAAATCACTGATACACCAATATTTTTTAATTACATATCATTATTAATTTTATTTATATATTAAATATACCGAATCTGAAACAATAGTATCAGATTCGACAAGTCTGATATGTACCGTATAATGTACGTACTACGTAGGTATGCACAATCTATTATCTACCAATGAGCTACCAAATACTTATATTCAGTGTTCTTATGACCATAAATGTGCACTGCTATTGGTTGAAGCATTGATGACGTATGAGTAGAGTAGTACTAAGAAACCGGATGTAATGAATTGGTATATTTGTGGCTTCGTCCAGCTTTTTTTAAAAGCTGGACATTGTTTATAATCTAAAACATGATTAATTTAATTCATTTAATCATTTTTCTTAATACTCTGCTTATATTCATTGAATAGCAGCGACTTATTCTATATAACGATTTTAGTACAAGTTTGATACATGCCTGAGTCCGTTTGGAATATACATATTTATAGCGCGCCATCAGACAGCCATTTTGTTTACAAACTTACGTATGTCACGGTACGTGAGCTTATGATTTATATATTAAAATTGTATGTATTTACAACTTAATAATTTCTTACTTATAACAATTTAACCAGAACCGAAATTCTTACCACCTATTTAATCATTATTATCATAATATGTCTGTCATAATTGGTTCAGTTGCCCATCTGAACATGTTTCATTTTCAGTTTATTGTCGTCTGCTGCCGTTATACTTAACAAAAGACACTTTATACAAAATTAATTAGTTATGATGATATTCTTCATATTTTTTTTTTAACAATAGAAACTAAAGCAATAAAAGATGTTATAAGTAAATTTTTGATAAAATAAGACTTTTTAAAAGTATCGGAGGTATCAGCATTTTTGAATTAATATTTGCCGATCCGATACCGATACCTAAAAAATAGCCGATGTAACGAGTACCGATACTGATAGTATCGGTACATCCCTACTTGAAAGATCAGAAAAACAGTTGAATTTGCGAAAAAACTGACTTGTTAGTGTTTACTGTAGCTACAGGCAGTATCCAGTAACAAACGCGTTGCATAAACGTAATGAACCACTTCAGTTTCTGTCTCCTTTGTGTTACTTTTAACGATGTTTTATGATGTTACACAGTAGCTATGTAAAAAAAACTGAAATGACCTATTTAGTATCTAATAGGTCATGTGGTCAATTGAAAGTATTGAGTCACATGACTAATAGCTATGTATTATTTTCTTATGAAAATAATTGTATTTAAAGAAAAACTCTTTGAAAAAAGGTTATGACCTTGTGAACTTTGACTAGCTACTTGGCTATAGGTTAGAATTTTTTTACTAACATTAATAGGGATATATTTTATGTCAAACTGGCGTGTTAGACAGAAAAATATAGAAGTTCAATAAAAATGATTTTTTGAAGGCTTCAAAATCAAAGATCAAGGTCAAAGGCAATTTTTCATTTAAAAAGTTAAAATAATAATATTCTGTAATTTTAGGATGATTGCCAAGCAGTTCAATCATATTTTGAATGAAAAATTTCAAACTTTTTAAACTAGGGCTAATAATAAGAATGTAGCTAATGAACTTTAAAAAATTTGAAAGTTAAGGAATTTTAAATTTTCTTCAAAGGTTCACAAGATCATAACTTTTGACCTATAAGAGAGAGATTCTCAAAATCAAGGTTTTTGGTCAAACCACCTTTAGTACCAAACTGTCATGCAAATCTGAGGGACTGTGGTGGTGTTGACCCCTGGTGCATTTGTCCTGGAATACCCCATTAACAAAAAGAATATCCTAAAAATAAGTTCCTATGAGTAAGTAATCACCTGCAGGTATACTTCTATTTGTGAACCAGGGTATTTAGATGCTCTCACAGCAGTTTGTAAGGCCCCAGTGACAAAATTGCTGGTAGCTCGTGTCTTCTGATCCCTAACCCGTTTGATGCGCTCTCCTCCACAAGCCGCTACTCTTGAAACATTGCATATGACAGTACAGTCATTCAGGCCAGTTGTAGAGCGAGAAGTTTTACCCTGAGAAAAAAACATTCGTAAATTATGCATGTCTATTAGTGGAACTAAATGGGAACTACATATTAACAATCATTGATCATAATTATTAGTTTGGTAGGGTGTTTAACGTCAATGGCACCAAAAGGAAATTAAATACAAGGAACTCAGAGAAGTAGTCCCAAAATAAAGTGGCTCCATGAACAAAGTCACCTACCACAAGTTTGTGACAAGCTCATGGATGTAGAAAAACTACTGCATGAATACAGTCATTTGGAGCAAAAGGACACCCACCCTTTTTCTTCCATCCAATGCAGACAGCTTCCAGATAGAGCCCCTGGAGGCACAATTTGATATCAATCTCATATCAGATATGTCATAACTAGATGTAATGTTCTCAATAAATATCTGAACAAACCTCAAAAATAATACATTTCCATTAGATACACTGATATTTTGTGTATCAGCCAAGTATCTGTTAAATATCAACCTTTGATCAGGTAATTGGTATCAGAACAGAAAAATGCTAATTTCCTTTAAAATAAACAAATGAAACATTGTCAGATGTAGATTATTCTTCCAAATGTACATACAAGTCATGATCAATATTATGACAACCTAAATGCCTCTTTATTCTTATTTCAGAGTGAATTCCGTTTTAAGAACGTATTCTTTCAATGCTTTGAAAATTATATGTATTTTATTCCAAAAATTATGTATATTTCACTGGAAAAAGGTATTCCAGGAACAGGTTCAGACGGTTCTGCGAAATTTCATATTTTTAGGAACTGGTTCACACGAACTGGTGCAAACCCTTGAATCCCATCACTGTTCATAACGATAAATTACATTTCAAGATACCAATCAAATCTAACGATAGCTACACACGCGACCCGAGTGTAGCTATTGTTAGATTTGATTGGTGTCTTGTAATGTAATTTACAACTTATGTCTAATAGATTCTCATCTGTTGATTTCATACCTGGTTGTAATTTAACACTTTATTTGGAATCTAACAAAAAATTGGTTGATATTTTTTTGTACACTGATAAAAAAAATGAAAATACCAATATAAACAACATTTTCATTGTAGCTACATCCTAATTGCTATTAATCCTGCCTTTATATTTTATTCTAACAAAAAATTGTTTTTATTTTTTAAAATTTTAAAAAGTTAAATTTTTCAATAAATGTTAAATAATTGTGAAAATTTACACCAATTTAATGATTATTGTATTCAGTTTGAAGTAAGTTTCATGCATTTATAACAACATAAACAAGCTTTTTATTGTACCTCCTAATAGCTAATAAATGTGCCTTCATTTTTCACACTTATAATTTCTTTTAATAATTGATGCCGAAGAGGGCAAATTGTGACCTCAAATTTTTGACAGAGGGTAAATTGTTCATTATTGAACTTAGAGTTCTATAACTCACATATTCAGATTCATTGGGCAGTTCTGAATCCAAATATGTATAACTTTATATATTTATGACAGTATTTACTCAAGTTATTGTCCATCGAAAATACGTGACCTCAGGCATGATCTAAAAATGACCAGGTCATAACTTTTGACCTATAGTTTGGATTGATCTCAAAATTTCAGAAATGGTGTTTTTGACCATTATCTCCATGTACACCAAATTTCATCAAAATCCAAGAGATGAGGGTGTTAATTTCATTTTTTTAGGTGATCTTACAACTGTCTATTATATCATATTCAGATAAGTGTGAGTGTTTTGCATTATTAGTTATGTCTGCTTGGTCCCGGTTGCTCAAATGACATTGTGAAACTTCAATATGAAACATAATCATGCATGGCACATGTAACACAACTATCTCTAATAACAATACTATATAATAAAACGTGTTGGTATATTTATATAAATCTATCCATCAGTGTGGATAATAAATAACATTATTAAAATAGCATAAACATTGTACCCATTTATTATTTATCGATTATTCAAACAAATGCTAGTCCACAGTCAACAATCACTTCTACTCTGTTGGGCCCGCATCAGGGGACTTTCTGTCAGATGTAGAACACAGTCTCCACGTTTTTAAGCTCCTCCCATTTCATATAATTCATGCATTAAACTTATATTTTCTTACATAACATCTCTCTAATACTTTATCAGTACATAATGAGTATGATTTAAAATGATTTGAAAAATTATAAATTATGATAATTTGAGAAACAAATAAGCCAATAATGAAATTGCGCTCACCACAGATGGAGAGCATTTTTTCACATCTTCCTTCTGTTGCTACTGTGAGGTTACTGACATAAACCAAGAAACTAGAGTGCTGCGTTACAGCTAACAATTAGCTCTATGCAACTTATCAAAAATAATCAAAATGCACTTATAAATATCCTAAAAGTCGCTCTGAAGTTAGTGTAGACGATAGTCTACATCCGTCCTCAAAGGGTTAAACGGCCTAAACTGTTGATTTCAAATACCAAATTACTCTTCGTAAACACCTATTTCTTAATCCTAAAAGTACACGTATGTAAGACCTAAGCTGCTTTTTTAAGGTCTAAAAATGCATATTATAGGTCCTTAAAGTCTGGGCTCTAATGGTTAGTTATTATAATGTAGATAACATAATTATCAATTAATGAATAAAACCGTAAATTACCTAAAGATTATTTTCAGGTATACACAATGAAACATAGCTACCAACTTATTGCAATATTAATTTAAAAATAAAAAAATTACAACTAGTAGCTACATAATAGATAATAGCAATATTGTTACTAGTTCATCTTTTAAAATCATTTGTTCAGAGATTATAGTTAATAAGCATTCAGTGTTTTAAAAGTAATTGGTATCAGTAGGTACCTACTCATAATTTCTAAATAATTGTAATTGGTACTGGTATCAGTGCATCTATAATTTTCATAC
>CANNZV010001943.1:122958-160831 GCA_947561585.1 Caprella mutica
CCATTGTTGCAAGAAAGGACTTGGTAGAGAGATATGAAGGACCGAGTTTCAAGCATTCTTTGAAGGAAATTATCATTTCCCTGGCAAGACAAATACTCAGAATTATTTACTATGAGAGGTAATTATGAGATTTGGCCTATACATACAAATTTTTATTAGCTATATAAATTTTCATAGCAGCAAAAGAGCATATGATGTTTCCTCTTCGAACTAATTGAAACGCATGCTGTTTTAGTAGCTACTTAATCAAATTCTTTGGCATCATCATATTGAGTAAATACTATTGATCTATTATTACCCTACCTCAATTAGGATCTTTTGAGAGTACTTGAAATATATTGTTAAACATTTTTGCAAGATAACTGATAACACCCAACTAAATTCATTTTCAGGTAAGCATGTACAACTTATAAGAAAAATTAACTTTATGTGAAGAGGGAGACATTGCTATGTTGATAATATAAAGGAAGTTGGAAAATGAACTCAACTCTGAACAATCAATATAAAACTACAGAGAGAATTAGCTCCAATGCTTCAGCCCTAGTAACTGCCAGTGAAGAAATCTGCAAAATATTTTATTATCTACTCTATTCTCTTCTAAAAAATAACATCTTTCATGGCTGGTGAAACTTGCATTAGGAAATATTCGGAGGAAACGATTGTCAATGGCATCACACTACATACACTCATAGTTAAAATACAAATAATGAAATGTGATATTTAATGATGCTTCTGCATCTACAGGGTGGGGCGTAAGTTTGGAAGCAATTTTTCAAACATTAATATAATTCTTAAAAATAAGTTCCTAAGTAGGTGATAGGGTTTGAACTATAGTAGAGACACTACATTATGACGTGGCAGTGTTTGTCGTGGAATAATATTCCACGTTAAGTTTTATCGAATTTTACTGGTTATATTTTATTAAAGTGTATTTTAGTATCGACTTTTAGGATGTCTGTTTTTATGTATGGATGGCAACACTGCGGCAACACTATCCTTGTGAGCCGGCGTTTTCTTAAAATCAGTTAGCCATTTTACTTCAACGTGATAAGCTAGTTTTAATGTGTATACTGTGTTTATTTTGAGGATTTATTTATTCAGTGTTTTCATTTTGATAGTATTATTTGGCCGCCATGAGTAGGGTTATATATAAATATGTTTGGCGTCTTTCTCTGATTGATTAGATAGTTTATTTGAATCGCCTTGGTATTGATATCATTTGTTGGTGTCCTGTCTAGTTATTACAGTGAGTAGGTGACACTTGTAGTGTGATTATCTGTGTGATGGGAGACAAATAAATAATTTAGGAAATATTAATCTTTGCACAGTGGCTAATTATTTTGATAGGCTTTCTAGTTCATTATTCAGCAATGCAGCTGAATTTTAGTATGTGCGTAAAGATTAGAATTCGGATCTAGATTTTAAATTTTCTATATTTCGGGCAAGTTTTTAATGCATATGCTACCTGTTTTAAAATGATTTCTTTTAATTCCATAATGTCATATATGGCAGTCATGGGTAGTAAATTTACATGCAATTCTATTTTTATATGTTCAATTTAGGTGGGTATTTTTAGCTTTCCATTTATTTTGTATTTTCAGAAAAGGTAGTAGGTTCCATCCTAAACCCGCAGTGGTTAGGTTATTGATGATTGCTGTGATAATTATAGGCCCGCAGTGGTCATAGTGATAAATTGCTATCTGGTTTGGCAAAGGTCTCTTGTACTATATCCCATTCTCCCAGACACTCCCACAGTCCGTAAGTTTATAGATTTCATGGAATGGTTTTAATTGAGAATTTTCATAGGATGGTTTTATTGAGAATTTTAATATAGTTATTTAGGACTTTTAATTTATTTTAGCTTGTATTCACAGGCACGTTGTAACTCCACTCGAACGAATAGAAATTTAAGCAGCCTGTCTTTCATTCCTTTCCTCGAGTGACAGTGTTATTTTTTACAAAAATTTAGTCAATTCAAAAATGTCAGACAAAAGAGAAGCCATTATTGCTCTACACCGTGCCGGGAAGTCAGATTCCGTCATTTCAAAGACTCTCTCAATAGCGAGATCGACTGTTTGGAAGTGTGTGAAGCGTTTTAATGAGAGAGGAGAAGAAGTGGTAGACCACGCTCACAACGCACCAAACAACTGATAAAATGTGCCCGAGAGAAGATCAGGAGGAACCCGAAAAGGTCAATACGATTGTTAGCCAAAACAGCTAATGTGAGTCCCAGAACAATGAGAAGACTTGTCAAAGAAGACCTAAAGATATCCTCTTTCACCCTCCAAAAGAGACAGACTCTGTCAGAAGCTGTAAAGAAAAAGAGATTGGAGAGAAGCAAAGCACTTCTGAGAGAATTGAAGTCTGGCACGGCTGGTGAAATTTTTTGGTCTGACGAAAAAATTTTCACAGTGGAAATGGCTCACAACGGGAGGAATGACAGAATAATTGGTGAAAGTGCAAAAGACATCCCATACAATCAAAAAACTGTCCACAGAACCATGAAACCTGCTTCAGTAATGGTCTAAGCCGCCGTTTCAGAAACTTGGAGATCTCCTTCAATTTTTGTGGAACAAGGCGCCAAAATCAATGCTAAATGTATATTGAGAATATTTTGACGCCAATGTTGGAGTCGGCTAATGATCACTTCGGTAATGACACTATATGGACATTTCAGCAAGACGGCGCGACTTCACATACTGCAAATGTCACTCAAAACTGGTGCCATGGCCATCTTCCACGGTTTTGGTCCAAAGAAATGTGGCCTCCCTGCTCCCCAGATGTTAATCCTATGGACTTTTCGGTATGGTCCATTCTTGAATCAAAGGCCTGTGGTAAATTCCATTGCAGTGTGGATGATTTAAAGCGTTCGCTCCTGAGATCTTGGAAGGAAATTTCACAAGAACAGTTGCGTGCCGCAGTAGGAGGATTTCGCAGGAGATTTGAGGCTGTTATTAAAAAAAAGGGGGACATTTTGAATAAATTTATGATTTTTGAATTCTTAAAACCCATATGTAATAATACATAACTGTAAATTATTAAATATATTTTTCGTTGGATTATAATATGCACTTTCATTTGCTTCCAAACTTACGCCCCACCCTGTACAATGAGGAAACTTTTTTGGTTACTAACTGTGAATTGAGTATTCAAATATCTGTCCTCGGTATACTTACATCCAAGATTGAGACTATTATTACATTTTCTCGGGTTTGCAGCGTTTCTTGAAGAGATTCGTATTGCAAAAAATATGTATATGATAAAGATTGGAACAATTTACTCTCCTCCTTCAAAAATTCAATTTATTGTCATTATGGGCATTAAATGAAGCTATCTCTGATTTTCTACAAAGCATTTGTTCCATTTAGTTCACATATTAAGATGAATCCACAAACTTGTGTTATTTTATCTTGATTTAATCAACTATTCCAATTCTGTAAATACTGAAAAAAATATTCAGTAGGTATATAACCGTTTCTTAAATGTTTATGAAGCATGTTCTGATCATGGGATGAATCTTATTTCTGTAATGTTTTAAGGAAATAATTATTATTTGAAATCTTGTCACATTTGTACTGTTTAATAAAACTTGTATATACATATGGTAACTTTTATTGATAGGAAATCCTTGAATCTGAACAATAATGCAAAAAAAAAAAAATCAAAAATATAGAATAACAATTCATAAATAGACTCCTAATGATTGATAGTTATTGTTGAATGATATTTATATAAACTGTATAATTAGCAAAGTTTCATTTTATTTATTAAACTAATATACCAATATTAAAGTTGAAAGTTCTTAATTCAGAATGTAACTATCTAGCTATTTTCTGTGCTTTTACTCAATTTCTTTCCTTTCTTTATCGCTGCCATTTTTTTTCAACACATGATACTATAAAATTTTGGGAAACATTGAATATTGATGCAATTGTGGGGATCAAGTTCAAGTTCTCAAGAGGATACCTGTGGAAAATGAAAATGATATTACTATAGATTGTGTATTTAATTATATACACAATGAGAATTAATGTTTACTTGACTTTTGATATGAATTTTTTTATAGAAAATGAATTGCACAACAATGAGAAAAGTATAAATATATATAGTTAGTTGCAAATTTTGAGGTTAATTGATAATTAGATGCAGTAACTGAAACAAAACTGCCCACTTAACAACATTGTAATATAAAATCTGCTTGAATTGCAAATAGTACTATTTAGGAATTAGTTGTAGTGGAGATTTATTTCAAATTGACTGGTCTGACTCTGATATTGTTTTAAAATAAGTTACTTCAATTTGGATGTCACTCATCTAACTAGGGGATATAATATTTGTTTGTATGTAAAATAGCTATGGAAAAATGTACTATCGCGGAAAAGTGTATCAGTCCAATTGCTGAGGCGCGCATGAATAATCTAGTTCCCACTGTACCACGGATTATCGTACGCTACCCCAAATTCTCATTTTACCCCCGCATGTAAGAAATTTCTATTCTTTTTAATGCAGTACGGGACATTTCGTCTTCAGCCGTCATGGTGAAAAGTCATCAAATTTCACTCTCTCTATTTAAAAACTTGTGTTTTAGACAGATCGAAAATTAGTCTTTCTTTAGATAATTTCACTTGTATTGAAATAAAAGGATTGATTATTGTACTAATTAGGAAAGGATAAAAATTTGTGTGGAGGATTAATGAAACCCAACTTGGGTGGAAATTTATATAAAATTTTTAAATAGTTACTGATAACACATATGGTGAACAGATTGTATGAATTTAAATTTACTAAATGAACAGAGGATATAAATTTTAATTTACTAAATGATACATTGGAAACTAAAATAAGGCAAAACTAAGAAAATAGATATAATGAAGAACGAATTTTGCAAAGAATATAAATTGGGGTGTCGAGAAAACCCCCAGAGAATGATAAAGTAGAAATAGAAAAGGGGGGAGAGGGAGGGAAAAGTTTGAAATCAAAAGTGAAGAAATAAATACAAAATTTTTCTAATTGTAATCTGAAATGCAAGGTAGGATTTTAATACAGTAGAAATTTGTAAGAGATAGAGAGATAACAGTAGTCACTTCCAAAATAGATCGGAAGTGCCTAGATTGTTAAATCAAGAAGAAAATTTTAAAATAATAAGACATCCTGCACACAAAGATATGGATGCTTCTCATCCATATTATAAGTTATTTTTAGAATATTATACTATTAATTTAAAGGTAGGAAACCGTACATAAATGATTTAGTATGACCTAATATAATATGTACAACAGAATATTCTTCCGTGGACGTAGCGTGAGATCCACGTAAGCTTCAACACAGGGGCAACTGGAGATGGAAATGATGTTGAACAGGCAGACAGCAGATTGAAGCGAGGTGAACTAGTAGTCACGGGACACAAACGGCACACCATTAAAAGCACTAGTAGACACCCATTCCTCACTGCAGCTGGATGTTCAAGCTGTAATAATTGTAATGAAAAGGATATAAATACTATACAATATAGGACACAATAATTTGATTGTATAAAGGATAAATTTGCATAACAGACCTCAAATAGCTTGAGCAAAGTGAACTGATCGAACAGCGGCAGCTACGCCAGATCAGCAAAAGCACCTACACAATGCCTAGAATATGATACATCGGTTAAAGAAAATATACAAATATAAAGTAATTTAAATATTAGCAATATAACTAACATAGAAATAGAATAAAGCTTGTTAATGAATATAAGTTTTATAAATTTAGAACGTTATTCAATATAAGAATTTTAATATAGGAATTTTAATATAGGAATTTTAATATAGGAATTTTAATATAGGAATTTTAATATAGGAATTTTAATATAAGAATTTTAATATAAGAATTTTAATATAAGAATTTTAATATAATAATAGAAGTTATGAATTTGGTAACTTTCAGTTGCCCGTTATTTTAGAGTAAGATTAATGGTCGGAAATAGTTACCAATGCAGGTTATGACAAATGGTATAACTGATGGTACAAAACCAAGGTACACGCGTTTGAGTTGGTCTCACCTATACCGTAATCAGCCGTTTCCTTGATCCGTTAGCATGGTGATTAGTCAGTCTGAAGCTCAGGGATTGGATGATCCCATCAAGCGTCTGGTGGTGAGAGTTAGTTCGTCCATCTTCAATGCAACATTAGGAAATCACTCAATCACCGATAACCTCCAACATGCAGGACAATCGCTCCCAGTTCAATGGGGTGAACATTTTGGCGTATTAGCCAGACATAGCTTTTGGCTATGCTTTGAACGTTTATTATGATGACACCAGCTAGGCGATGTTTGTCCTAGCAGTATCAATTTACAACTGATTACTTCGAGCAGCTGTTACCTTGAACAGAACACTCGGAAAACATTAGAGACCAACTCATTGCCCAATTTAGAGGTTTTTACATTTAATTTAAGTAAATTTAAACGACTTCAATTAACAATACTCAAACGGGCAACAAGTTGGTCGACATACATAATATTTATATATGCAAACCTATTTAATATATAAAATGAAATATAACAACTAAACTACGAACACAACATATATACAAAATCTGGATGAAGGATATTTCCTTACACTCCAAGGGGGGCGTTCACTTTTGGAATCCGAATTACAAAAGTGAACTAGATTTCATAAATGAAAAATTTATGGAAATTGCTTTCGCAATTTCTTACGACAGTGAATAGCTGCCATTCGTCTTGGACGAGATGTTCCCACAGATATAGACTTCATTGTAGAATCAACAGGAACATTATCTTCTACTGGGTATTCCTTGCTCAGTAATGGGATTAGGACAGTACTATGTCGCTTGACAATCTCTCGTGTGGCTCCCTTCATTAGAGTAGCTCCCGTTACCTCGCCATTGATGTTTCTGGAAATAGACCTAACAATAGCCATTGGATAATTGGCTATTTTTGTATTAGGTTCTTTAATTAGAACAATATCTCCTATGTCTATTCCGTGGTGGTTAACTGGACAATATCTATCTTTGGCGTTAACAGCCTGCCCAATCAGATTAACCAGAAAATCAGAGTTGTAACGTCTAACTAACTCTTCCCTGACGTTACGCAGGGACCGATAATCATCTCTTACAGTTTCGATATGATTACCATCAGGTGTCCAATCTGGATCAGATTGAGCGTTTGCCGGCTGCAAGTTAGGAATTAAATTTATCGAAACAAGATTATGACCCCTTAACAAATTCTCAGGAGTGATCACATTCAGAAACTCATCAGCACTTGGATCTCTTAAACTCTCCTTGAATGCTATAGGTCTTTTGTTAACAAGATTGACCGTTTGCAACACAATAAACTCAAAATCTCTGATATTCAAGACATAATTTCGAATTGCTCCAAATATCAAGCGTTTAGTTAACTTTACTGAACTTTCCACGAGAGATCCAAGAGCGCTATTACCTTTATAATACTGCTCAAAGGATATAGGGGATACACCACTGTCTTCAAAATATCTGACCGAATCGGGATCCTTTAAAAAGTCAGCAATTATATTCCCCCCAGCAACAAATTGACTTCCAAGATCAGATATAACTTCAGTGGGTACTCCAAATTCAAAACAGTGCATCTGAAATGCTCTAAGAAACTCAATAACAGTCAGATCTAAACACAGTTTCAAATTAATTGCTCTAGTGAACATACACGTTATACATAGAATATACACCTTACATCTGATACCATTATTCTTAACATTATATGGACCAAAGTAATCCATGTACATTGCCCTGAAAGGTATTTTAGGAGGGTCTACTCTATTCTCCCTATAAGGGCTCTGATTGAGTTTAATAGGTCTCGTCTTAAATCTACGACAAACAGTGCACAATTTGAGATTTCGCTTAACTACTGTGAAACAATGAGGTATCCAAAAATTCTTACGAATTTCAGTGAGCAAACTATATACACCAGAATGAAACATTTTCACATGATAATGACCAACCAACAAATCTGTCAATCTACTCTTCTTTGAAAGAAGAATAGGAAAAATTGCAAGCTTGCCGTCAGTCATTCTAGAAAATTTGTTCTTCACTCTGAGTAGTCCACTCTGATCAACATAAACATTTAACTGCCTAACCAAGTTAGGAATATCCTTAATACGATCAGAACTACTTTCAAAATAACAAAAAATATCTTTATAATGTAAAGCTTGATCCTGTTTCACTAGGAATTCTGTGGATTCCTTCAGAAAATTGTAATGAACAGGATGATTTGAAGTCTTCTTACCAATTTTGTGCTTCAACTTATTGATGAACATCATCACCCTACTGTAAATTCCGCGTAACCTTAGAAAAGAAAATCTCTCCAGGTTAGCAGTATACCTCATAGAATCTTCAGGGACTACAGTAGAAGAAGACACCTGAAAACTAGGATGTGGTTTAGCATGTGGATTAGGAACTGTAACATGCATGATATCATCGTGACTACGTTCATTAGAAAAATCACCAATAGGTCCCGTTAAGTAATTAGTTTTACAAAGACTTTTGTAAGATAGGCAACGGGTGACACTATCTGCAGGATTTTCAACACCTGACACAAATTTGTATGTAATTGGAAAATTATTTTCACATAGGGTGACAATCTTATTAAGTCTATTCTGAACAAATACTGATCTCTTTTGTAACTTATCTAACTTTGAAACATAGGAATCTAACCATGAAAGACAGACCATACTATCTGAGTATATAAACATATCAGTAATGTTTATCGGAAAAACGCATGTTTGACCCGAAAGTTCATTGTACAAGTCAGTTAGACACTCAGTTGCCAAGACAATACCTTGCATTTCCAGTGATGGAATAGTTTTATTTTCGAATTGTTTATTAACAATACGACTCTTTGACATAAGGAAAGAAATCTGATTATTGTTCAAATCCTGGATATAGACTACAGTGCCGTAAATACGAGCGCTACTATCAGAAAAAGCAATCAGTCTATACTGACTTGTACGTTCACCAACGAATCTCTTTATTTGAATTACTGGAGATGCATTAGCCTGTTTACTAATGTTGTGCCATTCCTTTAATTTCTCTTTAGGCAAAACATCATCCCATTCTAGTGATTTGTCACACTGCAAATCATGCAAAAATAGTCTTGCCCTATTAAGAATAGGACCATTGAAATTGTAAATGTCAAACTGAGATGCAATAGAAGACAAAATTGTACGCTTTGAAGAAGCAGAAATATCCAAATTTATAGGCTTCGTAGATAAATTATCATCAAGTCGGTTCCAATTTAACCCAAGTAACTTTACATTGGAATCAGTAGAAGTAGAAAGTTCATCGTCAATAGTTTGCTGTAATTTAGGATCATTAGTAATGAATTGTTGTAATGGAAACCCAAATTTCTCAAATACAGGGGGCAAATTATCATAGGCGCTAGTAATATCCTCATGAGAATTTGCACTAACTGCCAAATTATCCATGTATGATAGTTGGTAAACCAAAGATTTTTGTTTACACAGCCAACTATAGTCATTATCAATATCTAACATAAGAATATAGTACAAAGCTAACATCAAGATAGTCGGACTACACCGAACACCAAAGCTCAATCTAAGGTGGCGGTAGGGAATTACGGTATAATCACCCTTACTAACATTACGGAACCAATAAAATAGTAATCTTCCTTGGTCCACCTCATTTAAGCCTATGCAATTAAATGCCTTTGCAATGTCAAAACACAACAATCTCTCATCAAATCTTAAATGCAGAAGAGCAGAAGAGAGTTTTTGATTAAGAGACGGGCCGCTATGAATCGCTTGATTGTGACTAACAGTCAAATTCTGACCTGGAACCTTTTCACATAAATTAGAAAGGTAAACAATGCGACATTTAGTAGTTTCGCGATTCATTTTATAAACCCCCATATGTGCTAAGAAACTATGATTAGGATTATCCAATTTAAATTGATCAAAATCATCAATTCTCTCTACAATTCCAGATTCTTCCCGTTCACGAAAAACACCATCCATTAATTTTAGCAAATCATCATCTTTGCGCAATTTCTTTAAGTTTGACTTTAGAACAGCTTCAGCAAGTTTTCTATTATTACCTAATAAATGAGAAACTGAACTGTTCCAAAATAAAGGCATTACTATTCTGCCATCTTCATTTATTTTCAAGTTATCAAGTGCAAATTTAATAAGTTTTTCATTTAGTTCCGAAAATTTATCATTTACATTTTCATCACTGCAATGTGTGAAATACCTACAATATTCAGAAAGCATCTCATTAGTAGCCTGTTCTAACAGAGACACATTTACATTACCGTCCCTAGAAACAATTGGACGTACATCAGAAACAGGTTTAGTAGGCACAGTATATTCATCACAAATAACAGAGGTAAATGTAGACAATGGCTTGTAATCAAATTTATCATTAGCAACACCAGAATCAAAGCAGTTACTCAAATTAAACAAAAGCTGCTCAGCATCACCTCTAAGAAGTACACCGCACGGAGTCTTAGAATAAACTGACATTACATCATATCCTATAAGAGTATCTGATTCTGGTAAGCAAAAAGCACCCTTAGTGCCGAGTATAAAATCTAAACCAGTGATTTGATTTTCAGTCTCATTTAAAAATAAGTCTGCCAATTTTAAATCTAACTCTGAACACTTCTTAACAATATCTCCAAGACAACTAATATTCAATGAAATGTTTATTTTAGGAATAGTTACGGCTTCAATTTTGAACTTAGATGATCCGAAACATGCATCTATTTCTACTACTTTCGACTTGTATTTCTGTGAAATATTTATGCCGTTCAAATTAAGTTCTACATCACTCTTAAGCACCTTCAAATTTAATTTATCCACTAGATCCTCCACGATGAAATTAACTTGACTGCCACAATCTTTTAATCCCCTGATACATCTATCCCCAATATTAAATGAAAATGTTGGTAGAATACTATCACCAGAGACTGTACCTGGATAAACATTTGAAATGATTACCGTGTGATTATTTACAGAATTGCCATTGTTATCCCTACTAGGAACAAAATTTCTTTTTTCTTGTGGACAAAGAAAACTCTGATGCCAACTGTAACAATGCCTGCATTTGGAATTGAACTTGAATCTGCAGGAATTTGATTGGTGATTAGTAAATCCACACTTGTTACATCCATTAATTTCATCAATTCGCTTTAATTTAGATTTGGCATCAGGATATTTTTCACACTTGTAAATAGGGTGATTTAGAGTAGTGTTAGTTGGTACAGGACATAGGATACACTGCCTAAATTTCGTACCCCTTGAAACATCGTTCTTACGATAATTAATATCTGATGCAAATGAATTGAAATTCTTGGTTAAGGGCATATCAGAACATACATTTTCATTAGAAGTTTTGGCTGCTTTATTTTTCTTCTGGATTAAAGCATATCTCTCAGCAGCTGAAAAGAAGTTATTAGAAATGTCTTTGAAGGATGGTCTTATGTTATTTGTAATAGAAATTAATTGTTCCTGAAAAGAATCATTAAGTCCCATCCATACAAAGTACTGCAATACATCATCGATAGTAATATCCAGCTTCTTAACACTCTCTGATAACAATCTCACACGAGATATATACTCAAATGGCTCAGCTTTCAATGGCAATTTTAATTCTGTCAGCTGCTTTATGACATTGAAAGTTTGAACTTCTTCTGAAGCAAGAGCTTCAACTAATAAAGATTTAGCATGACTATACCCTTGCTTATCTGACTCTAGAGAGTTTACAAGAGTTAACGCTCTGCCACTCAGTTGTTGCTTGAGAAGCAACAATTGATCGTATTGCGAATAATTATATTTGCTTAGAGTGTCTTCAAACTCAATAAGAAATCTAGTTAGATCTTCTCCATCTGCACTAGTAAATCTAGGTAGTGGAGCAATGGGAGTGCGTAGCAAGGAGGGATTAGAGTTTTGAGTACTAGAATGAACAGGAATAGAAGTATTTGCTAACCTTAAGCTTGTAAGGCATCTAGTAATTTTATCTTTGTATTCCTGACACCTTTCATATTCTTCGTCACTTACACCATCATCATTATTCGCAATCAAATCATCATGAATTGAACCATTTAATGTTTTTACATCATTTGCATAACTTTCCAGAACATCAGTATGTTCTTTTAATTCAAGATCTGATAACCTAGAAAAATCATTTCTAGATTCATGCAATTCAGTTATTTTCTTGCGTATAAATTTACGCTTATTTATCAAGGATTGCAATTCAGACATCTTGACTAACAATAACAACACAAAGACACAAAATTATTATAGATTAATAAAGTTCACAAAAATATATATACGGTAATTGAGTTCACCCCCGAACATCGAACGACTGCAAAGCTGTAAATAAGATCATATTAGACAGGAACAACAGACGGACCTTCCATAGACTGACGGTGACCATTGACCTGTTTGGGCGCCATGTATTGAAATAAAAGGATTGATTATTGTACTAATTAGGAAAGGATAAAAATAAGTTATTTTTAGAATATTATACTATTAATTTAAAGGTAGGAAACCGTACATAAATGATTTAGTATGACCTAATATAATATGTACAACAGAATATTCTTCCGTGGACGTAGCGTGAGATCCACGTAAGCTTCAACACAGGGGCAACTGGAGATGGAAATGATGTTGAACAGGCAGACAGCAGATTGAAGCGAGGTGAACTAGTAGTCACGGGACACAAACGGCACACCATTAAAAGCACTAGTAGACACCCATTCCTCACTGCAGCTGGATGTTCAAGCTGTAATAATTGTAATGAAAAGTATATAAATACTATACAATATAGGACACAATAATTTGATTGTATAAAGGATAAATTTGCATAACAGACCTCAAATAGCTTGAGCAAAGTGAACTGATCGAACAGCGGCAGCTACGCCAGATCAGCAAAAGCACCTACACAATGCCTAGAATATGATACATCGGTTAAAGAAAATATACAAATATAAAGTAATTTAAATATTAGCAATATAACTAACATAGAAATGGAATAAAGCTTGTTAATGAATATAAGTTTTATAAATTTAGAACGTTATTCAATATAAGAATTTTAATATAGGAATTTTAATATAGGAATTTTAATATAAGAATTTTAATATAAGAATTTTAATATAAGAATTTTAATATAAGAATTTTAATATAAGAATTTTAATATAAGAATTTTAATATAATAATAGAAGTTATGAATTTGGTAATTTTCAGTTGCCCGTTATTTTAGAGTAAGATTAATGGTCGGAAATAGTTACCAATGCAGGTTATGACAAATGGTATAACTGATGGTACAAAACCAAGGTACACGCGTTTGAGTTGGTCTCACCTATACCGTAATCAGCCGTTTCCTTGATCCGTTAGCATGGTGATTAGTCAGTCTGAAGCTCAGGGATTGGATGATCCCATCAAGCGTCTGGTGGTGAGAGTTAGTTCGTCCATCTTCAATGCAACATTAGGAAATCACTCAATCACCGATAACCTCCAACATGCAGGACAATCGCTCCCAGTTCAATGGGGTGAACATTTTGGCGTATTAGCCAGACATAGCTTTTGGCTATGCTTTGAACGTTTATTATGATGACACCAGCTAGGCGATGTTTGTCCTAGCAGTATCAATTTACAACTGATTACTTCGAGCAGCTGTTACCTTGAACAGAACACTCGGAAAACATTAGAGACCAACTCATTGCCCAATTTAGAGGTTTTTACATTTAATTTAAGTAAATTTAAACGACTTCAATTAACAATACTCAAACGGGCAACAAGTTGGTCGACATACATAATATTTATATATGCAAACCTATTTAATATATAAAATGAAATATAACAACTAAACTACGAACACAACATATATACAAAATCTGGATGAAGGATATATCCTTACATCACTTTAGCCTGGATAAGTTATTCTTCAGTCTTTCTAGCTGAGGACTCTATTTTTTATTGTCATGCTCATATGGAACTATATCTTTTACTTATACATTTGTAAATTAATTTTTTTCGCTTTTATTTTCTTAGTTCTAGATTCAAAATTCTAAGCTATATTTTTTAACTCTGTGAAAAATTGTTAATGCTATTATATTTAGGCAGCTTAATCCTTGAAATTGAGATATTCGAAAGACTTATCAGATTTCTGAGCTAGTTGTTTTCTTCTAGTATATGAACTCTAAATATATTTACCAGTTGATTTTTTGCTGATAGCTGAGACTAAGTCCAGCTCAATATCAAGTGTTTCTGTTCTTGATTTCATTTCGAATTATAAATTTATCAATATTTCACAGATTTTCTTGAAATTGCTGATGGAATTTGCAATTTATTACCAAAATGTGTGCTTCCAAAACTTTTGTATCTTTACTTCTGAACTTTGAAATAATACCGAACTTCAGAATTTTTCAGAAATAGCAAAATTAGATTTTTTGTACTTCTTTACATTACTCTGTAAAAAATACGGAATTCTACTTTATATTATTGTGCCTAAATTCCTTTGAATACGATCTGTAGACATGGAATAGAAAGAAAAAAAAAACACCTAGAGCTGTAGCTTATAACCACATTTTATTTTTTTATTTTACCCTCCAGACTTCTAGATTTTAGGTAGGTATATACTTTATTAAATGTTCTATTATGCATATGATTCTTCCATTCGTAAATAGCCGCCGGTTTACGTCATAGTTCTATAATGTAGACTGTAGTATATACTTTTTGTTTAAATTGTTCTTTCTGTATTTATAAATACCTTTAAATTTAAATCTTTTTCAGGTTTTAGTCTCACAATACCTATAGATAAACAATATTTATGCACTTAAAAAAAAGGGAAAACCTACGAATAATCTTCGGAACAGCTGGATGCTCAAGTTTAGTGTTAAACGGTAAATGTAATTACTTATATTCACCTAATTTATTTTTCCCATAATTTTTATCTTCTAATTCTACTACCAAATTCTCGTTTTTATTTTGTGCAGGTAACTCTTAAGAAATTTCTTTCTTTCTGGGTATCAAAGAATTTATAAGTCTGCATGAGCTCTAGGGTCACGCAGGTAAATTGCGGCCCTTTATTTTTTTATTGCAGCCCTCTCAAGAGAGTCTCTAAAACATTTTGAATCAAAATTACATTAAAATGTTGCATAGCTATCAAAAGAAGCACAGTGAATGCTTTAACTTATTAATTTAAGTTTTGACGTGTGTTTTGAAGCTATGATGTTTCAGTTGTTAAAGGCCGCAGTTAGTAAGTGGGCCGCAATTTACCTGTGTGACCCTATCATGAAGCTGTTTGTGGTGGATTTAATAGAAGGGGGTTCTCTTTGGCCTCGAACTGTTGTTAATTGGATTAATAATTGTCTTTTTTCATTCTTATTATGTTTATCTTTTTACGCCACTTGCAGTTTTAGAGGATAGCACTAGGTTTATGCTTTCAAAATACAAGGTCTTGACTTTTCGGTTTATTAGGCTTGTAGGCTTAATTTACTATCCCCTTTTCATTTTAATCTTCCATCCGTGAAAGTAGCCTCCGGACCTTAAATTGGGTCCTTTTTTATTCGTTTTAAGTGAATGCATTCTCGGAGTAGCTCTTTAGTATTCATGAGCATTGTCACCGACGGTGGTAGGTGATTTTGTTCATGGAGCCACTTTCCTTTCATACTGCTTCTTCCAGTCCCTTGTATTTAATTTCATTGTCAGCGATATGGCCTTTGGACCCAATGAAAACATTAAGCCCCTACTTAAATTAACAGAGATTATTTATTAATAACTTTATACTAAAAAAAACTATCTTAAATTCATAAGAGTAAATATGTAAGATATTCATGTTGCATTTATGAGTTTTCAACGAATGACACTATGTAACAGTCATTAATTGAAGAAAGAGGCTGAGAGTTTTTCGATACGAACAGTTGCAAATTGGATGATGACCAAGTTTTTTTTCCTTTTTGTTTCATTGAAATTCACTGTTTTGTAGAATAGCACTAGATAGGGATAACAATGTAGTCTTAGATTGTTTATTAATATAATTTGCAATATGTTTTTGCACCCTGTTTGTTCATTTTCCTCTTACTTCCGCGATTACTAGATTCTCATTCCGTAACATTCCATTGACGAGTCTCTTTCATTCCAATCACGGCGTCTCTTTCCAATCTAACTGCTAGATCTATATTAAGGTCTTTTCTATTTATTTTCCGATTAACGAAATCTCGAAACCATTATATTCGCATCAAACCTAGTCAATAACAATAACTTATATACTAATTTATATTATTAAAATTTGTTTCCAGTTCAATGGGTAGAGCGAGCATTCGCTAGGTGGAACTCTAAAGACCACTACCGATGACCAGATCACTTCTCACAATAAAGCGGAAGAATCAAACGACAGCAGTGCAAATCTCCCTATTCTCAATTGGTAAGGACAAATTTCTATTAGTTCAGTGATAACTGATAGAATTAGCAAAGTTATTCGTATCAGTTATGTTTCATAAATATATAATTTAAAAAATGTATGAAAATTTTTTAAAGATATAATATAGTAGGCTAATTGCAAAGCCCCCAGTGGCTGTATCCTCAATCTGTTGAGGTGAATATAAGAGAAGGGCACAACAGCTTCAGGCTTATCATTTTTTGTAGCTAATTGTAGTTTCTGAGGATAACTCGTATGTTTTTTTTTTTTGTGTCCGGTAGGCTTCATTTATTATCACCTCTTCATTTTCCTTTTCCATCTGTGAGTGCTGCCACCGATGTTGGTGACTCTTTTCGTCACATTCCTTGGTAAGTGACTGCAGTCATGGAATTTTTTTTTTGCATCCATGAGCGTTGTCTCCGACTGGTGGTAGTTAATTCTTTCATGGAGTCTCTTTCCTTTATAACTGTTACTTCAAGCCCCATATATATTCAATTTCTTTTCAATATCAGCGATATGGCCTAAAAACTTTCAATTAAATTGATTGGCAATTGTAAATTATTCCGTTCAAATACTTTACAATTGGTAATTGTAAATACACAACTTATGGTTTCTTTAGTTTCTGAAATACTGAATTCTTAAATACTGACTGTTCATATCCACTCCATGGTGATACACGGTTATTTATTTTGCTAGTATTAAAATTTGCAAATATTCAGAGTACTGGTAATAATTAATTAAACTCTTATATAGTTACTTGTATACAATTTTTTTAACATTATTAGAGAGTATAATGGTGGTTCTAAAGAAAATAGTTCATTATAGTTGTATCAACAAATTTTTTTTAACTGTAGCTTTTTGTTTATAGCCTAGTTTGGAATTCTTGACTCATTAAATCATTAAACTAAAACAACGTTTAAACTCTTAAAATTTACTGATAATACGAATAGCTTAATTTATACAATATCCTAGATTACTTCAACATGTAACTTGCCGCTAAAATGATAGTTTCTACAATATGACATTCATATTTGAACATTTAAATAGAATTAAGTAGTTTAGTGACATTGTTCAGTATTTTCAACTTATTGACTTTCATTTTTTCTATTTTACAGTTTCGTTCTTTGCATCTCCTTTGACAACAAATCGAATAAAATTAAATACTTCCTTCCATTTTTGAAACAAATATGTATTACCCTTTTCAGTACAATTTCTGTTTCCATAAAGCTATAATCTTGTTTAAAAAAATGACCAATATTTAATTACAAGAAATTAGTAAAATTCAATTATCTCTTTTGTAGAGTTCTTTAGTTTCGTTTAAATTAATTCGACTTTTTTTCAATTAGTTTGTAATATAGTCCTTTGTAGCATTAATTGTAGTAAGTATTCTACGGATTGGAATTAGACTTTATCTAACAGTTAGTCTCGAGTAATAGAAGATAAATGTAGTGTTTCTATAAAACCACGTTTCTAATGCTAAACATCTATTCAACCTTATCTTGCAATTTCCAAAAATAACTTTGTTGTCTTTTCTTCACTCATTTTAAATTATCATTTTCTTTCCATCGTTTGCGGTATAACCTCTTAATTCATCAACATAAAGAAAAAATTAAAAATATTAGATTGAGGTGCCACTTTTTTTGGTCCTTTGGGTAAATATTTTGTAAGTTTGATTTTTAAAATTCGAAACACACTCTGATCACAGTTAGGATTTCAATCTATCTGCGTTCTACTTTCCATTAATCTTGTTTTCTATCAAATCTTGTTTCTTCCTTGCCACTCGAATGTGGATTCGTTTAACATAACCAAATGTGCTTCGAATACACATTGTTCAGGATTTTGTAGAATAGCGCTAGGGTTATGCTCTTCAACTACGAGGTCTTAGATTTTTGTGTTAGGTAGGCTCGTAGGCTTCATTTACTATCACCTCTTCATTTTCCTTTTCCATCCGTAAGGGCAGCCACCGGTGCTTGCGTCCCGTTTCGTCACATCCCTTGGTAATTTACTGCATTCACGGAGTAGCTTTTCTGCATCCATGAGCATCGTCACCAACGGTGGTAAGTGCATTTGTTCATGGAGCCACTTTCCTTTCTGACTGCTTCTTCTAGTCCCTTGTATTTAATTTCCTTTTACGTCAGCGAAATAGTCACGATATGACTGAAGCAATACGTTAAACCCCTAGTATAATGAAAAAATATATTACCTAGTATAATGAAAAAAAAAAATATTATAGTATGAGATTAAAATAAAATCTATTCAATTTGTTTTATCTTGTTAATAATTGTTTGTAGCGTAATTCTAAGTCAATATCAAGAGATTTTTTAATCAATTTGTTTGCAAACATTTTCAGATTCAAATAACTTCGCACCACTGCAGTTCTCATCAGTGCAGTTCTCATCGGTGCAGTTCTCATCGGTGCAGTTCTCATCGGTGCAGTTCTCATCGGTGCAGTTCTCATCGGTGAAGTTCTCATCGGTGAATTTCCCATCAGGACAGTACTAATCACTGTCAGTGAATTTCCCATCAGGAAAGTACTAATCACTGTCAGTGTAGTTCTCATCAGGACAGTACTAATCACTGTCAGTGAATTTCCCATAAGGAAAGTACTAATCACTGTCAGTGTAGTTCTCATCAGGAAAGTACTAATCACTATCAGTGTAGTTCTCATCAGGACAGAACTAATCACTATCAGTGTAGTTCTCATCAGGACAGAACTAATCACTGTCAGTGTAGTTCTCATCAGGACATACTAATCACTGTCAGTGTAGTTCTCATCAGGACAGTACTAATCACTGTCAGTGTAGTTCTCATCAGGACAGTACTAATCACTATCAGTGTAGTTCTCATCAGGACAGTACTAATCACTGTCAGTGTAGTTCTCATCAGGACAGTACTAATCACTATCAGTGTAGTTCTCATCAGGACAGTACTAATCACTATCAGATGAGTTCTCATCATTCCCAGGAAGTCTGGTCTCATTCCCTGTGATATCCATTTATTCATGCTTGTTACTTTTAGATTTTCAACGACATTTTTCCGTGAAAAGGAAGTGCATTAAATACCGAACTAATTTGTGTATTTTATTTATCGCTATGCGTTTGAAGAACTTTAATCTTAGGTAAATATAGAATTAATTGTATATTGTAAGTTCATGTTAATCATTCAACCCTAAGCTTTTAAAAATTGTTCTAAGATTGATACTTCATGTAAACTAGTACTAATCAGAAATCCTTTATTTTAGTAAAAATTGTATCGGATAGTTTTTACTTCAAAATAACCTGCAAGTGTATTTAGTCGTGTAGTAGTTTTTTAAATTTTTACCTAATTTAATTGTTATCTTCAACTTTTGTAAAACACTATTTTTTATGAATATAAAATAATTATCCATTTTCTATTATTGATCCTTTATTTCTTATTTTTTAAGTAAAAAACTAATATTGTATGATAAGAGATAGAACTTGCAAGTTGAAAGCCTTAGTTGACAGTTGTCATGAATCCCAGTTTCACTCCGATGTCACAAATTAAGCACCAAAACTGCAGTAGGCTACATTCGTTCAGTTCTTGGAGAAATTTCTTTTGGTTCATCTCATAGAACTTTGTAACTTATCTTATTGTCAACGTTAGCGATGTGACATTTATTGAGAAGAAAAATTATGATCACTTCAGTTATTTTTAGTTCACTATATCACTGCTTGTCAATTGGTCGTGCAAACATTTAATATATAAAAAATTTTAACTGAAAAGAATCAGTTCACTTGATGATAAAAAATCCATTAAATTACTGCATTTAAAATCTAAACTAAATAGATTAAGTTACAACTTAGTCATAGCTTTATTTTATTCTTTAGCCTAAAAGAATTTTTCAATTAAATAACTTCAATAAAAGATAGAAAGTATCGGTATAGCCGTATAGGTAATTACTAGGGTTGTGACAATATTCTTTTTGAAATATGCTTTTATGCTTTATGCTTTAAGCTTGTTAAATATGCTTTAATGCTTTATATATATGCTTTTTATGCCTTACAGTATTCTTTTTATGCTTAAAATATGCCTTTTATGCTCAAAATATGCTTTTTATGCGTTCAGGTTAGCTTTATATGCCCAATGATAGGCGTTCAGGTCAGCTTTATATGTTCTAATTTCTTTGAAATAAGGCTAATTTTAATGGAGAGTTTTCATTGATGGTATATTTATATAGAAGGCAGGGTAGGAAACAATGTCAAATTGAGACGGTTTATTCTGCATGAGGTAACCAAAATGATAAATAGTAAACAGTTTTATACAATAACTTGCACAACAAAGAAAGCATTTATTACATTTGATGAATATAGCTTGTTTTAAATTCTCGAAAATAATTCTACGTCTGTTATCTGCTATAATTTGTAGTCTTAACTCATTTCAAATTTAAAAAATAAGGTTCGTCAGGGAACCAAAAATCTGGTACCGAATCGTCTTATAGTAACGAAACGTCCTAGCACCGTTTACAATGGGGACGTGCCATTAGTCCGACAGTTACATCTTTTTGTTTTATTTCTCGTTTTATTTATTGATTAAAATTAAAAATATTAAATACTAAACATTTTAGTTATAGAAATTTAAATAATACAATATTTACCTTTATTTTTTTTAAATTATATATTCCTCTCTTATCTTACTTAATTTCTAATATTAGCTCATTTGTATGATGCATTCCCTCATTCGATTTAATGTAGTTTGTTGTGTTCGCTAGGTTGTTGTACTGCACACTTCATGATTTTTTAATGACCTGGCAGTGATGTTCGGGGGGTAGCACGTCCCATCCCCCGATATACATATATTTTGATGTTCAATCAGAAATAAACTGCAAAAGTGTAGTACTAATGGAGGATCGCACCAATAAATAGTAAGAGTTTACAATAGGTAAAGCGTAACACAAAATGGCAGCTCCTATTGTGTACTCCTTATTGAAATTATTACTATTAATTATCGCCTTACAGGCGATGATTCAATGAGGTAATTTCATTACCTAGGTTTTAAACTTAAAAATTCTTGAATCATTTATTCAAACCATAAAAATTAGTTTGTGTTTCATTTGCAGTCACTTGGACTATTTGATTAACTAAAAGCATATTTTGAGAATATTCTTTATTTCAAAAAATATGCTTTATTGCTAAAAAGCATAAAGAATAATTCTTTAAGCCAAAAGAATATTGTCACAACCCTAGTAATTACTAATTAGTAATTACTTATTTATAAGTTGATGAAAATTGAGAAAAATGCTTGTCAGCAACTTAATGATTGTTGTCATTAAATTAAGACGTAAGATGAATTATTAATTTATTATCATTTTAAAAACACAAATTTTAATAACTTCCTCATTTGGCTAATATATTGAATGAATTAAAAAAGATAATACACATAAAGGACTTCGAAAAAGAAGAGAAACTTGTCTTATCGACTAAATCAGTCATCACTATTAATTTATTGAAATTCTGAATGCAGAAAATCTCCGGATTATAACCGAGACTGGTTATATCCCGTCCAGCAAATTATTTAAATGTGAAAAAAATGCGAAGCTGTTAAAAATCATATCATTAGACGATTAAATGCTCTTGTGTGAATGATTATAATATAAAATATTCGTGGAATAAGATTTGACAAAACTAAAAATAAAACTATAGACATTTACCACAAAGTTGAAAACGTGTATTATAGTTTTAATAATATAGCCTATAGGAGAACAAATAATTTAAAGGTGTAAAAGAAGCGAAGTTATTTAAAATCATATCTGAAGAGGATTAATTTAACTTGTGTGAATGGTTGTCATAAATAATATTTTTGGAATTAATGAGATTTGATAAAGATAAAGCTAGAAATCTACTTTTACCTCAAATTCGAATAGTTATTAGTTTCAATATTAGAACGACAATTGGTCAAAAGTAAATTGCATAAAAATATACAAGAGTAAATTCTGCATTCAGAATTTCAATAAATTAATAGTGGTGAGTAATTTAGTCGATAAGACAAGTTTCTCTTCTTTTTCGAAGTTCTTTAAGTGTATTATCTTTTTTAATTCATTCAATATATTGGCCAAATGAGGTAGTTATCAAAATTTGTGTTTTTAAAATGATAATAAATTAATAATTAATCTTACGTCTTAATTTAATGACTACAATCATTAAGTTGCTGGCAAGCGTTTTTCTCTATTTTCATCAACTTATAAATAAGTAATTACTAATTACCTATATGGCTATACCGATACTTTCTATCTTTTATTGAAGTTATTTAATTAAAATTCTTTTAGGCTAAAGAATAAAATAAAACTATGACTAAGTTGTAACTTAGTTTAGTTTAGTTTAGATTTTAAATGCTGTAATTTGATGGATTTTTTATCAAGTGAACTGATTCTTTTCAGTTTAAAATTTTTATATATTAAATGCTTGCACGACCAATTGACAAGCAGTGCTATAGTGAACTAAAAATAAATGAAGTGATCATAATTTTTCTTCTCAATAAATGTCACATCGCCAACGTTGACAATAAAATAAGTTACAAAGTTCTATGAGATAAACCAAAAGAAAGTTCTCCAAGAACAGAACTAATGTAGCCTACTGCAGTTTTGGTGCTTAATTTGTGACATCGGAGTGAAACTGGGATTCATGACAACTGTCAACTAAGGCTTTCAACTTGCAAGTTCTATCTCTTATCATACAATATTAGTTTTTTGCTTGAAAAATAAGATAAATAGAGGATCAATAATAGAAAATGGATAGTTATTTTATATTTATAAAAAATAGTATTTTACAAAAGTTGAAGATAACAATTAAATTAGGTAAAAATTTAAAAACTACTACACGACTAAATACATTTGCAGGTTATTTCTAAAGTAAAAACTACCCGATACAATTTTTACTAAAATAAAGGATTTCTGATTAGTACTAGTTTACATGAAGTATCAATCTTAGAACAATATTTAAAAGCTTAGGGTTGAATGATTAACATGAACTTACAATATACAATTAATTCTATATTTACCTAAGATTGAAGTTTTTCAAACGCATAACAATAAATAAAATACACAAATTAGTTCGGTATTTTATGCACTTCCATTTCACGGAGAAATGTCGTTGAAAATCTAAAAGTAATAAGCATGAATAAATGGATATCACAGGGAATGAGACCATACTTCCTGGGAATGATGAGAACTAATCTGATAGTGATTAGTACTGTCCTGATGAGAACTACACTGATAGTGATTAGTACTGTCCTGATGAGAACTTCACTGATGGGAACTGCAATGATGAGAACTGCCAAGATGAGAACTGTCCTGATGAGAACTGTCCTGATGAGAACTGCAGTGGTGCGAAGTTATTTGAATCTGAAAATGTTTACAAACAAATTGATTAAAAAATCTCTGATATTGACTTAGAATTACGCTACATGCAATTATTAACAAGATAAAACAAATTGAATAGATTTTATTTTAATCTCATACTATAATATTTTTTTTATTATACTAGGGGTTTAACGTCGTACTTCAGTTATATCGTGACTATTTCGCTGACGTAAAAGGAAATTAAATACAAGGGACTAGAAGAAGCAGTCAGAAAGGAAAGTGGCTCCATGAACAAAGGCACTTACCACCGTTGGTGACAATGCTCATGGATGCAGAAAAGCTACTCCGTGAATGCAGTCACTTACCAAGGAATGTGACGAAACGGGACGCAAGCACCGGTGGCTGCCCTCACGGATGGAAAAGGAAAATGAAGAGGTGATAGTAAATGAAGCCTACGAGCCTACCTAACACAAAAATCTAAGACCTCGTAGTTGAAGAGCATAACCCTAGTTCTATTCTACAAAATCCTGAACAATGTGTATGTATTCAAAGCACATTCAGTTATGTTAAAAGTATCCACATTCGAGTGGCAAGGAAGAAACAAGATTTGATAGAAAACAATATTAATGGAAAGTAGAAAACAGGTAGATTAAAATCCTCACTGTGATCAGAGTGTGTTTCGAATTTTAAAAATCAAACTTACAAAATATTTACCCAAAGGACTAAAAAGAGTGACTCCTCAATCTAATATTCTTAATTTTTTCTTTATGTTGATAAATTAAGAAGTTATACCGCAAACGATGGAAAGAAAAGGATAATTTAAAATGAGTGAAGAAAAGACAACAAAGCTATTTTTGGAAATTGCAAGATAAGGTTGAATAGATGTTTAGCATTAGAAACGTGGTTTTATAGAAACGCTACATTTATCTTCCATTACTCGAGACTAACTGTTAGATAAAGTCTAATAATTCCAATCCGTAGAATACTTACTACAAAGGACTATATTACAAACTAATTGGAAAAAAGTCGAATTAATTTAAATGAAACAAAAGTACTCTACAAAAGAGATAATTGAATTTTACTAATTTCTTGTAATTAAAAAATATTGGTCATTTTTTTAAATAAGAATATAGCTTTATGGAAACAGAAATTGTACTGAAAAAAGGTAATACATATTTGCCTCAAAAATGGAAGGAAGTATTTAATTTTATTCGATTTGTTGTCAAAGAAGATGCAAAGACCAAAACTTTAAAATAGAAAAAATGAAAGTCAATAAGTTGAAAATACTGAACAATGTCACTAAACTACTTAATTTTATTTAAATGTTCAAATATGAATGTCACAAGACTAATGAAATATTGTAGAAACTCATTTTAGCGGCAAGTTACATGTTGAAGTAATCTAGAATATTTTATAAATTAAGCTATTCGTATTATCAGTAAATTTAAACGTTTTTTAGTTTAATGATTTAATGAGTCAAGAGTTCCAAACTAGGCAATAAACAAAAAGCTACAGTTAAAAAAAATTAGTTGATACAACTATAATGAACTATTTTCCTTAGAACGACCATTATACTCTCTCAATAGATGTTAAAAAAATTGTATACAAGTAACTATATAAGAGTTTAATTAATTATTACCAGTACTCTGAATATTTGCAAATCTTAATACTAGCAAAATAAATAACCGTGTATCACCATGGAGTGGATATGAACAGTCAGTCAGTATTTAAGAATTCAGTATTTCAGAAACTACAGAAACCATAAGTTGTGTATTTACAATTACCAATTGTAAAGTAATTGGACGAAATAATTTACAATTGGCAATCAATTTAATTGAAAGTTTTTAGGCCATATCGCTGATATTGAAAAGAAATTGAATATATATGGGGCTTGAAGTAACAGTTAGAAAGGAAAGAGACTCCATGAAAGAATTAACTACCACCAGTCGGAGACAACGCTCATGGATGCAAAAAATATAATCCATGACTGCAGTCACTTACCAAGGAATGTGACGAAGAGTCACCAACACCGGTGGCAGCACTCACAGATGGAAAAGGAAAATGAAGAGGTGATAATAAATGAAGCCTACCGGACACAAAAAAAAAAAAAACATACGAGTTATCCTCAGAAACTACAATTAGCCACAAAAATGATAAGCCTGAAGCTGTTGTGCCCTTCTCTTATATTCACCTGAACCGATTGAGGATACAGGCACTGGGGGCTTTGCAATTAGCCTACTATATTATATCTTTAAACATTTTTCATACATTTTTTAAATTATATATTTATGGAACATAACTGATACGAATAACTTTGCTAATTCTATCAGTTATCACTGAACTAATAGAAATTTGTCCTTACCAATTGAGAATAGGGAGATTTGCACTGCTGTCGTTTGTTTCTTCCGCTTTCTTGTGAGGAGAAGTGATCTGGTCATAGATAGTGGTCTTTAGAGTTCCTCCTAGCGAATGCTCGCTCTACCCATTGAACTGGAAACAAATTTTAATAATATAAATTAGTATATAAGTTATTTTTATTGAATAGTTTCGATGCGAATATAATGGTTTCGAGATTTCGTTAATCGGAAAATAAATAGAAAAGACCTTTATATAGATCTAGCAGTTAGATTGGAAAGAGACGCCGTGAATGGAATGAAAGAGACTCTTCAATGGAATGTTACGGAATGAGAATCTAGTAATCGCGGAAGTAAGAGGAAAATGAACAAACAGGGTGCAAAAACATATTGCAAATTATATCAATAAACAATCTAAGACTACATTGTTATCCCTATCTAGTGCTATTCTACAAAACAGTGAATTTCAATGAAACAAAAAGGAAAAAAAACTTGGTCATCATCCAATTTGCAACTGTTCGTATCGAAAAATTCTCTGCCTCTTTCTTCAATTCATGACTGTTACATAGTGTCATTCGTTGAAAACTCTATTAAATGCAACATGAATATCTTACATATTTACTATTATGAATTTAAGATAGTTTTTTTAGTATAAAGTTATTAATAAATAATCTCTGTTAATTTAAGTAGGGGTTTAACGTCTTCTTTGGAACCAAAGGCCAAATTGCTGACAATGAAATTAAATACAAGGGACTGGAAGAAGCAGTCTGAAAGGAAAGTGGCTTCAAGAACAAAGTCACCTACCACCGTCGGTGACAATGCTCATGAATACATAAGAACTACTCCGATAATGCATTCACTTAAAAAAGAATAAAAAATAACCCAATTTAAGGTCCGGAGGCTGCACTCACGGATGGAAGATTAAAATGAAAAGGTGATAGTAAATTAAGCCTAACCAACCCAAAAGTCGAAGACCTCGTAGTTTGAAAGCATAAACCTAGTGCAATCCTCTAAAACTGCAAGTGGCGTAAAAAGATAAACATAATAAGAATGAAAAAAGACAATTATTAATCCAAATTACAATAGTTCGAGTCCAAAGAGAACCCCCTTCTATTAAATCCACCACAAACAGCTTCATGATTGAGTCACGCAGGTAAATTGCGGCCCACTTACTAACTGCGGCCTCTAACAACTGAAACATCATAGCTTCTAAACACACGTCAAAACTTAAATTAATAAGTTATAGCATTCACTGTGCTTCTTTTGATAGCTATGCAACATTTTGATAGCTATGCAACATTTAAATGTAATTTTGATTCAAAATGTTTTAGAGACTCTCTTTGAGAGGGCTGCAATAAAAAATTGAAGGGCCGCAATTTACCTGCGTGACCCTAGAGCTCATGCAGGCTTATAAATTCTTTTCTACCCAGAAAGAAAGAAATTTTTTAAGAGTTACCTGCACAAAATAAAAACGAGAATTTGTTAGTAGAATTAGAAGATGAAAATTATGGGGAAAATAAATTAGGTGAATATACGTAATTACATTTACCGTTTAACACTAACCTTGAGCATCCAGCTGTTCCGAAAATTATTCGTAGGTTTTCCCTTTTTTTATAGTGCATAAACATTGTTATATCTATAGGTATTGTGAGACTAAAACCTGAAAAAGATTTAAATTTAAAGGTATTTATAAATACAGAAAGAACAGTTTAAACAAAAAGTATATACTACAGTCTACATTAGGTATAGAACTATTGACATAAACCGGCGGCTATTTACGAATGGAAGAATCATATGCATAATAGAACATTTAATAAAGTATATACCTACCTAAACTCTAGAAGTCTAGAGGCTAAAATAAAAAATAAAATGTGGTTATTAGCTACAGCTCTAGGTGTTTTTTTTTTCTTCTTTCTATTCCATGTCTACAGATCGTATTCAAAGGAATTTAGGCACAATAATATAAAGTAGAATTCCGTATTTTTTCAAAATTAAATAGTTCATTTACCGTGAGGGCACTGCTTTATGACTAGTACAGAGTAATGTAAAGGAGTGCATAAAAACTAATTTTGCTATTTCGTAAACTGTTCCAAATCTCGACATTTTGCAGGTTTGGATACATATAAAAAATGGTTCCACTAACTATAGAAAAAAAATTCTGAAGTTCGGTATTATTTCAAAGTCCAGAAGTAAAGATACAAAAGTTTTGAAAGCACACATTTTGGTAATAAATTGCAAATTCCATCAGCAATTTCAAGAAAATCTGTGAAATATTGATAAATTTATAATTCGAAATGATCTCAAGAACAGAAACACTTGATATTGAGCTGGACTTCGTCTCAGCTATAAGCAAAAAGCAAAAAATCAACTGGTACAATATTTAGAGTTCATATCCAAGAAGAAAACAACTAGCTCAGAAATGTGAGCTGTCTTTCGAATATCCCAATTTCAAGGAATAAGCTGCCTAAAAATGGTAGCATTAATAATTTTTCACACAGTTAAAAAATATAGCTTAAAATTTTGAATCTAGAACTTAGAAAATAAAAGAAGCGAAAATTTAATTTACCAATGTATAAGTAAAAGATATAGTTCCATATGAGCATGACAATAAAAAATAGAGTCCTCAGCTAGACAGACTGAAGAATCCAGGCTAAGTGAAATTAGTATATAGAGAAAGATTAATTTTCGATCTGCCTAAAACACAAGTTTTTGAATAGAGAGAGTGAAATTTGATGACTTTTCAACATGACGGCTGAAGACGAAATGTCCCGCAGTGCATTAAAAAGGATAGAAATTTCTTACATGCGGGGGTAAAATGAGAATTTGGGGTAGCGTACGATAATCCGTGGTACAGTGGGAACTAGATTATTCATGCGCGCCTCAGCAATTGGACGGATACACTTTTCCGCGATAGTACATATTTTCAAAATGAGAAACAGAAGGTAGAGGTTAAGGTAAAGCAGGTAAATTGCGACACAGTACTGAGTAGCTAACTGTGGCATCTAACCACTGTAAACTACAGAACACTAATAAAATTATCAGTTTCAAAACACACATTAAATTCAAATTAGCTACAATTTTTAGTAACATTTCAATATAAATTATGCTCAACTGCCAGCAGTTTTTAGAGACTTTCTTGAGAGGGCAATTAAAGTAACAATTGGAAATTAAAGGGCCACAATTTACCCAAACAGCCAGACTGTAAACTTAGTTTACCAATTTTACAATTGTTGATTTCTAATGTCTTCCTATATTTTAATAATTTACAGGGATTTTACTGAGTAAAATCCATGTAAATTATTAAAAGAAAGAAATCAAAGATTGTTTAAAAATTTCCCATATTCTGCACCAAGTATGAAAAATGAGCCAATTTCCTATTTTCGGTGCGAACAATCCATTATTTTGTCCTATATTTCAATTAATATAAGACAGAATTTTAATAAGAAGTGAGAACAAAAGCAAAATGGAGGATTTATTAATTTTATTGGAGAACAGTTTACCAATTCCTGTAGTTTGGGGACTGGGTGTGCTCAGTGCTCCTGTCCTACTCCTAGGTAACCTACTATCTGTCTTGTGTCTGGCAGCATAATAATAATCAGACTCTGTCATATGTTTCAAACTTACAGTTTCATATAAAATACAGACTAGTCTGTACTCTGTTCTGACTATAGTAGATACTAGAGTGTATCTACAAGACTACAGTTTACAGTAACAAGCCCGTTCAGGGTGAAATGTACCTAGGAATTAGGATGTTAGGACTATGAGGCTATGACAGCCTAAAAAAATTCATACGAACTTGAGTTCAACTGTTGCCAACTTACCTAACACTGTAGTCTCAACTGCACGGTTCACTGTAATTTGTATACTGCTGGTTTAGGCTCATTAGTCGTAGCGGCGTAGCCCGTAGATACTATCATACTATATAGTCAAGTTTAATAGAAACTAATATCCTAATAATTATATATAAGTAAAAGAAGATAACATAAAATATTGACATACAAATACGAGAGATAATAGACACTGAGTCATGAACTATACATGTGACGCCATATTTTTTCTATCATACTTTCGAGTTTCGATCAGGATACTATTTTTTGTTTACATAATCTGCTGATATTTGTAAACATTGCAGTTGTAGGTAACGCCATTTACCGGACTATCACATAACTTCATAAGCTTATGTTAACAAATAAAAAACCTATTTTCTCTTAAAATACTGTGAATTGAACCGAAATATTTCATATCGGTAACTAATTAATGTTTATCTATCATATTATGTTAAAATATTTCATATGAAAATTAGATGCACCCCCCCCCCCCCTTTAAGCCTAGAAAAAGATTGGGCAGATGACACAATAAAGAAGTGTTACTTTGTTATTATTAGGGAAGTGACAATATTTTCCTCTAAAAATATGCTTTATATTCTCTAAAAATATGTTTTATATTTTCTAAAAATATGTCTATATTTTTTAAATTAGATTGATACACTTGATATTAGCAAGCTCCTTCCCGCGCAAAAAATGGATATTCCCAAAACATTCTCGGAATATTCCACGATGATCATATTTCGATATTCAGGGAATGCAGTTTTTTGACACTTTTATGGAATAGTCCCATAAATCACAAGGGAAAATCTAGGGAATCGCAGAGATGAATCTCAATGGAATAATGAAGGAATACCAATGGAATAAGACATTAAAGTAAGAGGGAATATTGAAGGAATACCTATGGAAGAGGACATCTAAAGGAAGAGGGAATATTAAAGGAATACCTATGAAAGAAGACATCTAAAGGAAGAGGGAATATTGAAGGATTACCTATGGTATAAGACATCTAAATGAGGAGGGCATATTGAAGGAATACATATGGAATAAGGCATCTAAATGAGGAGGGCATATTGAAGGAATACATATGGAATAAGACAACTAAAGGAAGAGGGAATATTGAAGGGATATCTTTTGAATGAATCATCCAAAGAAAGAGGGAATATTGAAGAAGTACCAATGGAATAAGACATCCACAAGAAGAGGGATCACTGGCCATATATCACTATTCACTTGAGTGCATAACTCAATTGTCACATAGCTATACACCAAGAAGTTTAACTTGAACAAATAACTGTATAAAAAAATCTACGAATATTACCACTTTAATTACAGGACACATTGCTTAAATCTAGGTATTTCCACAATTGTCCTTTTGTACTGGGATGAAATGAAAGAAACTAAACATACGTCAATCATTTTATTAAAATATCAAATAGTACATGATTTAGAAAGAGCATAGTGTAATCAAACACAAATTAATTCCTGGGCAACTTGTTTATATGTTGTTGAGGCTCTATTTATGTTCTATAAACTCTTAGTATTTTTCACTAGATATTTCTTATTTATTCTATACCGCTATGGTTGTACTTTTCAATTGCAATGTTTTCAATTTTTAGTTAAGAAAAGCTCACAGTTTTCATTTCCCATCACCTTCTCATTTTCCTCTTCCATCTGTTAATGCAGTCAACACTCAACAGTGCTCTCGTATCTTTTTGCGAAATTATTGACCACTACAATTGATTGGTGGTAGCTTAATTTTCTATGAGCTACTTTCCTGTGTGACAACTAGTACAAAGTCTTTTCCATTTGGTTCTTTACATTAACCTGGAGCAAATCTATTCAATCAAGCACTTAATTTTGTCATTATTCTTAAATTCATTGATATTGATAGTGAATCTAGTGGTGTCAGCGCAGCTATAGTTTTAGTGCATGCACTTCATACTATATAGTACACACAATGAAATGAATAGGACATGTCTCTAGATTTGTAACTTCTTAAAGTAAACCATATTGCCAGAAACTGTGACAGTGGTACCTAAAAAGAAATAAAATAATTAATTATCATCTATCAATAATCTGTATTCAATAAGTTAATCCATAAACTAAATAAAAAACATAAGTGATTCATTCAAATTTTAAAAGATGAAAAGTAGATAGTAAAGGGAATACAGAATTAGATAAGGAAAAAGGTTTTGAGAAACCATGAGGGTCAAAAAAGTAAAAAAATCAAATTAAAGTAAAACAAGAAAGGGCTCATGAACGAAGAAAAGCTACTATGAACATTATTAACACTGAAAATCATTATTGGCACTTTTAAAATTTTAATATTAATATCTAGTCAGTTAAAGAACAGGTCACTGAAGAAGTAATTTTATGAAATTTTATATTTCACTTACAGAGGATAGAGAATATATATTGTTTAACCTAGGTTATAGCTAAATATTCATAAACATTTCGTAATATAAATTAACATAGTGAACCCATTTACAATTAAAGTATAAACTGAGTATATATGAATAGAAATAGGCCCACAAACTAAAATAGTACGGTAAGTAGGTTCATGCAGGTAAATTGCAGCATTTTGATTTTTAATTGCATTTCAATTCTAAACCAAAATTCCATTAATATGTTGCATAGCTATCAAATGGAGCGCAGTGCATGCTATAATTTATTAATTTAAGTTTTTAACGTGAGTTTCGAAGCTATGATGTGTATGTTGCTAGAAGCCGCAGTTAGTTAGTGTGCCGCAATTTACATGCTTGACCCTACTCTTATTCCGTTATCACCAGATATCAATACTTAACTTTAAACCAAAATTTAAAATTGTTGAGTGATAACTGCTGTTGATGAAATATGAAACAATGGTCAACATACTTTAAACATCTACAATCACACTACTAAACTCTTTTTTCTTGAATTGACACTAATTTAACTACTATCTATTGTAACCCGTCTATTACGTCTGAACTGCAGTGCTGCAAGGCGAAAGCTAAATTGGATAAAAAATATTTTGGCTACCTGATTCGCAACTTTTAGTAGTTTCGCATTTCATACAAACGAAATAAGTAATTTTTGTAGGTACTACTAATTTCTGATAGGGAGCCAGCATTAAATTTACTGATCCGATATTCTATTCATTTAGATCGATAATTTTAATTTACTTGGTTGTTTAGTATCTGCTCTAGAACAAAAGGCCATAACGCTGACGTTTTGAAATACAAGAGACTGGAAGAAGCAACCAGAAAGGAAACTGACTTATAGAAGAAGTCACATTATAAGTCGGTGACAAAGCTCATGGATGCAGAAAAGCTCCGTGAAGGAGTTTCGTTATTAATGGAAGATGAAAATGGAAGCACATACCTAACACGAAAATCTAACACCTCATAGACGAAGAGCTTAACTCTTGCGCTATTCTCAAAAACTACAAGTAGCGTTAAAAATTATATAGATGGTAAAAATTAGAAGAGAACATCTGAAATCCAAATTACAACAGTTCATCTCACAAACTAACGTTTCTTAGTTTTCAAATTAGACAACCAAACTCTAAGGAAATAGAAAAAATCATCGTTCGATTCAATTGACATTCCTTTGTTGTTTGACATACATACATTAAATTTCCCTTCTTCCAGGAACATTCCTTCATATAAGCTAATGGGATATATTCCTTATGAAAAATATTGAAATAGTTCCAGGGATATTCAAAAGTATTTCTTAGGAAGTAAAATTTTTCATTCGATTCCCGTTACATTCCGTCATTGTTTCACTAAGAATACTGTAGATCCCAAATGTTCGAGGGATATTCCTTCGTTTTATTTTGAGGAATACTATTATACGTAACTAGCTTGAAAATTCTTGGGATATTTGGATATTCATAATGGAATGCTATCAAAAATATATATCCAACAATATTCCAATTTGTTTCGCATGGAATACTATAGGAATATGATATTCCCTGAATATACTAGGATGATATCTGACCGAATACTGTAACTCTTCAATATTCTTGAAATATTCCCTCGTATAAGAATTTGAATACTATCCAATATTATTGTTACAGGAATATCCCTTCTTCATCAAACTGTGAGTGCAGACTAGGAGGGAATATTGTAGATATTATGGGAATATCCCTGGCATAAAACCTTCTTGCCCGGGTTAAATCACATTTGGATGCTAATCTCATGTTTTAATGTAATGAAAATCTTTAAAGTATTCAAATAAGACGTGTTATTATGAATCATGTCATATGGATCCAATGTGTAGTGTACATCGTCTGACAAAGACAAATATTTAGTAAGAAATGTATAAAATTTAAGGGTTATACGTTACATTGAACAGTTGTTTGAACAGTTTTTGGGACAAAATGAGATTATGAGACTAAATTTTGTAATAATAATTCATAAAACTCTTCAATATTGAACACTGAATAGGTTTCAAAAATTCACATTAACTTTAATTCAATTTTTATGTTCCAATAATTTTGGCATGTCTAGATACCTATATTCGCATTTTATATTGTTTCTTGTTTGAATGATCTATCTCAGAACAAAAAAATATTGTACTTTAACCCTATACGGCATGATTTATTTATTGTGAAGTAAAAAATGTTTCCTATCTATTTTTTTGATGTTAAGAAGGTATATATCTGATATTATGAAAAGAAAATGATTTAATAAAAAATTGAAAGAGTAACCGGAAGTGAACCAATTAGTTCAGTTGTGATTGAAACACATGTTTTTTTATAGAACTTCAGAATGAATAAATTTCAATTTGGCTAATAAAATTCACATTCAAGTAAAAATGTATTCAATTTTATCCACTTTTTAAACATTAAATTAACAAAATAAAACTGTGATGACAAGATGATAAATAAAAATAATTGATCAATAATAAGAATAATAATAAATCCTTTGAGATATAAATATTTCCTTCCCTGAACTTCAACAAAATAATAATACATCCTTTGAGATATGAATATTTCCTTCACTGAACTTCAACATAAATGAAATACAAAAGCATAACAATATAATTCCTTATAAATGAATGATCATTGCATAGCAAACCTAATGGTTGACTCTATGATGAAAGTTTATTTGATGTGAAATAATTTGAAGTGATTAGATTTATTGTTGAGGCAGAGAGTGACCTGACATTTGCTGCACTTGACATTAGTACGGCCCTTACATCCCTCATACCTACAAATTCATCTCACATCATCAATTATTGGCCAATGATCAACCAAATCAAACCGTGAATCAGGTGTTGGAAGGCTTCTTATGCCAGTCTTCAACACCTTCTTAGGGACAGTGGAGGCTTCACCAGAAGAAGGACGTCCTCGTTTTGTACCCTTCTGTTTACCTGCTTCCAACAAGGCGGTTGAAATACGTAACTTGAAGAATTGCAGCTGCATAACTTCTGACTTAGGAATGGATATTTGTGATGCTGTCCGTTTGTAAAGTAGCCAAGCATTGACTACTGACATGTCAAGCATATGAAACACAAGTTTCATATAATACTTCTTTGACCTCAACTGCGTTCTGTAGAGTGAAATAAGTGCATCGGCCATGTCAACTCCTCCCATTGATTTGTTATATCTTGAAATAATATCGGGACAATCAACCTCTACTCTTCTCAACTTCTTATGATCAAATCTAGAAACTGTACCAACTGGTTCAGATTTTGCAAAAGTGGACACTATATTGACAACTTTGTTATCAAACCACCTTACATAAGTAACTTCACAGTCCTCAGTGACTAGCTTCTTTTCTTCGTAGGAGCCACGTCCTTTCCTCATCAAATTTTTATCCTCCACTTTGGTAGGCTTTATTCCTGGTAGTCTTGGAGTTCGCACGGTGCCACAAGCCCATATTTTCCTCGATGCTAAATGCTGAAGCAGTGGAACCGAGGTAAAATAATTGTCAAAAAACAGACAATAATTTTTATTAGCAGGAATATTTTCTGCTAAATGAAGCACAACATTGCTACTTGCTTTCAAATCTGGTACAGTCGGATTATCAACGGGCTCAATTTTTCCAGTGTAAGGCATAAAGTCGTATGTCATACCAAATTCATCAGCCAGCACAAACATTTTGAATCCCCACTTCTTCGGCTTAGATGGAATGTATTGTTTCATGCTACAAGCGCCCTTGAAGGGGACCATTTGCTCATCCACACTGAGATTCTTTGTCATCGGTATTTTCCTAAATGTCTTTCTCAAATGGTCAACCATTGGACGGACTTTGAAGAGCTTGTCTTCATTTCTTGATTGGAGAGTAGTGTTATCCACGATATGAAAATTGCTCTTTATATCTTGCCACCGGTTGTAACTCATTGTGGCTCCAGGAATCTCATGAGATCCAGGAATATGTTTGCTCCAATGCATTCTTGCATGACTAAGTTTGCTAATTGAAAAATGCAAACAGAGACCGATCCATTGCTCCAGTTCGTTCCTTGTAAGATTCAATGGCTTGTTTGGATTTCTTTGACAGGAGTAGAGATTACTTTGAGTAACTACAATATCTAAAAAATCGTTTGTGATGATGTTTTTGAACATCTGGTAGGGAGTTAACAAATCTTCCTCCTCAATATCAGGTCCCTCAAATTCATGATCCACAGTAGCATCTTCTCTGTCTTGTGGTTGCCAAGATGATCGTAAGGTTCTATTTGAGACTCTTATTGAACGATCAGGAGTTATCGTTTCGTCTTGATCGAAATCTCCTTCCTGAATCTCTATGACCGCAGTCTCTTCAGTGATTGACATGTTGTTAGCTACTGCTTCATCAGATTCAATTACATCTGTAATATGAAATTAAATTAACCTTCAATAATCTATGTTTGAAAATGGAAAGTATAACTATTGGTTTCTTTTTTTACATTCTACATTACCTTCAGAGTCAATGTCACCAAGTGGAGAACGTGGAGGTGAAAAATTTGGATCGCCAACTGAGTCGTCATCTTCAAACATATCGTCTTCACTGTCTTCATTATTGACACTGATAGGAATGACGGGCAAATTTCATTTTCTTCCATAGAATGAATTCGTCGAAAACCCTGAAATAATTATATAATAATTTTTTGAAATTTCAACTGAACTAATTAGTCACAAGTATCTAATACATCTTGTATGCATGACTGAACTAATTAGTTCATGCATTAAAAACAGTTATTGTAACTAAAGTACAATAATAAATAAAGAAATATTATGCCTAAATAACTTTTTAGACATATATAAGCATTGTTTTCATTTTCTAAGTACAAGATATTACCTATGTCATCAGCCATAGAAGATCAAATTTAGGGAAACGCGAGAAAAGAGTAGACACAACCACACGTGACAACATCTGAACTAAAACTGACGCGCGCGCACTATTTTCTAGCGTGGTAACACTTAGAACATGTCCAATACTATACGGACACGTTCAGTTGAGATTTCAAACAAGTTCTCTAATAGTTTCATATATAATTCTATTTAATTTTACTGAACTAATTAGTTCACTTATGCCGTATAGGGTTAAAAGAATAATAGTATTTATTCATGAAAAGAACATGTTCTATTAAAAATATTTATTTTTCATAACAAGAATATTTTTTCATGTAAGGAATATTCCTTATTTTAAATTTGCTCCTTTTTTTATTTTTATACATAACGCATATTGTCACAACCCTATTTGTTACTGCGGCAATGGTTTTTAATTAAGTTAATACAGTAAACTCTGAAAAATGGGCAAATAATATAATTGTCTTGGGGCCCAATTGTCCTAGGCTCAATTGTAATGGGACCCAATTGTCCTAGGCCCAATTGTATTGGGCCCAATTGTCTTGAGACCAACTGTCGGTCCACGGGTAAGACATGGGTTGTGACCATATGTTTTTTAAAATCATAGCTAGGGTTGTGACAATATGCTTTTAAAATCATCAATATGGTTGTGAGATGTTATTATTTGGTGCTAGTTTGCTATGCGATCTGAT